>HE669488.1:0-97806 GCA_000313835.2 Heliconius melpomene melpomene | reverse complement strand
AGAATTCACCCTTTAATAGGCAAGCGAAGCTGCGCGCGTCCGCTAGTAATAAATAATAATGAAGGATGTTAATCCATTTATTATATTTTTATATTTTTACGTGAAGCCCTTGAAGTCCACATGATGACAGGCTTTCTCAGGACATAAATTAGAGTCATTTTCAGCTACAAATGGAGACATATCTTATCTTAAAATATACTTGAAAGCATCGTGTTGTTGTAGATGGCTTACGTAAGTAATAGTGAAGTTAGTCTACAAAACAAATAAAATATTTACTAACGTGTGACATAAATAAAAGCAAATATATATA
This sequence comes from Heliconius melpomene melpomene, assembly GCA_000313835.2. Taxonomy (NCBI): domain Eukaryota; kingdom Metazoa; phylum Arthropoda; class Insecta; order Lepidoptera; family Nymphalidae; genus Heliconius; species Heliconius melpomene. The sequence goes on along the minus strand of HE669488.1, from coordinate 97,496 downwards.
AATAATGCATTGCTCTTATTTTGTTGGCAGGCGCTATGCCTAAAAATCAGTTATCATTAACTTTGATTGCTATGCTTTCATTACAGGTGCTATAAGTAAATGTTCCTAATTGAATCTATTTATTGAAAAATTATAAGAAAATATTTTAAAAAATACTAGTTTCGGATTTTTCTCTTGACATACACCCAATTACTTAACCGGATGCTAAATTTCACCTTTCTAGATCATCTGGAACTTGGTTAACATTAAGGTCTATAGGTCAGTCACCCCCCTAAAAATTTACGATTTTTGGACGTCATTATCTAAATAACTGTTTGAGCTGTGTTTATGAAATTTTATGCACGTATACAGGTAGGGGGTCTAAATATTTGAGCCAAATATGACAGCTTTAGGTGGAATAGTTTTTGAGTTACGAATAGGTAAAAAGTGGCTTCAAATGGTTCGTGTAAAATAACACACGGTGCTGCTCGCCAGTTCTGAAACCCAGAAACTTGGCACGCGCTCCGCGCGTTTTAAATCAACCGTTTTGTTGCTGCGGCCATTTTGGGTTAACAAAAATATTGTTTACATATAATTTCATTCTCATCAGAACTGAAATCGTAATCCAAATTTCAGCTAATTAAATGGGTCAAAGAGCTGGCAAGATTTTACAAACACTATCACACTAATATAGCAAGTTAAATAAAACCTCGTAAAAAGAGTGGTGGGTGACGGTCACAAAAGCTTTAGTCTGTTCCTTTGAAATTCACGAGAAGTTCCTTCACCGCTAGTTCAGTTAGTTCTTTATAATTCCCTTTTAAAGTTGTTCGTTTCTTGTTCGCTTTTACTCGTGTGTGGCGTGCGTGGCATTCTTATTTGTTAAAAATGTATTCTACAATTTATTTGAGGCCAGAGGCAGTGCATAATCGGTGCAGGCTATGGGTTCGATTCCCACTCGGGGAAATTAATATTTTCATTTCCTAGCTCTGGTAACACTCAACATACAATGTCTCCAAAAATCGGCGGAAAGTTTCGGACCAAAGTGCCTTAATGGGAACGAAATATCCTAACATTAGGTTCCCAGGTTCCTTGTCTACTTACCCTGCTATGTGCGGCATACAACATTTAAATTAGGCTCAAAAGGCATCCATTTTACTAATAGACAATATGCGGTCAATTTATTTCATATTACAAATATCGATATCTCGTTAGTCGAATATAAATTATAACTAATTCGACTGTAGCTTGTCAAAGGCGAACAGAAACAGATGTCGGTGAAATTAATGGCAGATAGGTAGTTTCACGCGTCACGCCATAGCCATATGGCAGCGTGTTCATAGATATTGAAAAACGTGATAAACTCTGTCACGTCAATAGTCATACTTATATTGTAAATGTGAATGTACGTTTAGAGACTGCAATTATAAAGGAAATGAATGAAAAATAAATCTACTAGTATAAATGCAACGTAAAATAAAGTATATTTTTAACACGCGTTTTCACTTAGTTCACGTTGTATCCCGCACCTCTTCTCCCCACATTCTGCTATGTGCGAGCGGGAAACAAACAAATATTTCACACTTATTCCCAATTAAAAATTTGAAAATGTGACAATAATTTTTATAGTCGTCGCGTAGCGGCACAACAGTTGTCGGTTCGATTCTCACTCATGGAAATAAATGATTTCTATGTCCCTATTCTAATAACAAGATAAAGCGAGAGTATTTTTCTTTTAATTGGTTGTATAATATACAAAACAAAATATACCAAACATGGCCATATTCGATCCCCTCATTAAAAGTTACAAGCATTTTAATAAGTACCTAATATGACAATTTCGTTTGAATTTCCTGTTTTATATAATTGGACATATTTAATGCTACTTAAGTTGTAAAAGTGACATCTTATGGGTTCGTTTACTCTGGCAACATGAAGCAAGGCGGTGTTTAGTTCCGCCATATTACGCGAAAAATTGCAATTGGAGGGCACGTGGCGTGAAATGAGACATGTGGAAAAAGATTGAAGAAAAAATGTAATTTCCTCGAGTGGAAATCGAACCGACAACTATCGCATTTACAATCACAGCTTTGCGCCACCGAGCTACGATGGCTTCAAATAAAATAAATAAATAATTGGATGTTATTAAAAATTTTGCAATTAAAGGAATTCTTTGCGCTTTTCTGTTAACTCGGTGACATAATTACAGAAGTCTCTACTCGTTGTTAGGCCCCTACTATGAATGTGTAAACTATAATCAGTCTCACGCCATATCTTGCAGAGGGAACGTAGTGTTATACACCTTTTTCCCATTATCCACCTAATTAAAGAGGCATTGGGATTTGAGCTTCGCCAAGTTTTACTGTGGCACCAGAGCGAAGAAATGAAAATGCTAAATATTTCATTTCATAGAGTGGGAATCGAACCCACAATCTGGCCCGTTTACAGTTGCACACTGGTTCCAGTCCAGGAAATGAAAATATTAAATATTTAATTACCTCACTCTGGTAACGAGGCAAAGTGCGGCGTTAAGTTCCACCACTCTACACACAATGTCTCTAGAATTCGACGGAAAGTCTTTTAATGGGGTCGAATACCGATTCAAAAACATATATTCGCTCGTTTGCCTTGTCCTTTTTCCATGAAAAAAAAATATATAACAGAATAATTAGTACATTATTAAAATAAAAATTTAGTCCAAACACTTTGGATAGAAAAATATTGCTTAGAAAACGTATAAAAATTTGAATATCCAGTTTCAAAGAGGTGCAAATTCAAATCCCGTTAAGTTAAAATTTTACAGCAAAAATCCCAAAAAAAAAATGATCAAAGAATAACTGGTAAGGGACACGGTCGTCCTTTTAAAATTAAGTTAAACACAGTTAGGGTTCTTTCTATCAGGTCATTAAAAGCTACCTTTTGACTCGTAGCGAAGCTATTAACTTTGCACTGAAAAATTATTTCAATTAAAACTGAATGCCGCTCTTAATGGGGTCGACATCATAATATAATGTTAAAATTACTTTTATCTTATGAGGTTTCGTAATAGGTTTTATTAGCTAACAGGCAGTCTTCGTGGAGAAATGGATATTTATTTATATATATAAATCAGCTTCCTGCACATAGCAGGGTAGGCAGAGGGAACCTTATGTTAAGATACTATGTTCCCCATTTTCCTCCGAAGTTTTCGAGGCATTGCATAGTTCCAGAACGAAGAAATTAAAACATTAAACACACGCTGGTACCCCTACGCCACGACTGGCCTCGAACGTACTTAATTTTATTAAAAAAAAAACTAATAGTACTTAACCTCATCTCATATCCCATTTAAGAAATAATAATATAAGAAACCCAATCCAAGTCCAAGTAGTCTTACTAAAGTTAATATGAAATTATGGTGATGACACCGAATGGGAAAATTAGTTTATTATATTATAATGATTGAAAAAAAAAAGTTATTATTATTATTGCTGCGTTGAGTTCTGCCACTCAACACGCAATGACCCCAGAATTCGGCAGACAGTGGAGAATGGAGTTTCTTAACACTAGGTTTCCTCTGCCTACCCTGCTGAGCGAGATACAGCGTGAAGTTGATTTAATTTAATTTTTTATGGTGATGACAGCGAACGGGAAAAATTAGTTTATTATATTATAATGGTTGAATCTCGAAAGTGGCTAATTTACATGCGAAGCACGTTTCTATCTAATGGATTTCAGTTATCCGCCGGGAGCCATTTTTATAACGCATACTTTTATGACGACTAAAATTGTTTTTTTTTTCAAAGATTCTCTATTCTATTACATTTTAAATTGCAAAAAATTGATTTGACTTTTAAAATATAGATGATGAGTAGAAAACTTGTTTTTAATATACAAAAGGCTCCTTTGGCTATAATATAAAAAAAATAAAATATTTAATATTATCTTTCCTCGTGTGGAAATCAGAACCTGTCACGTGCCCCCGTGCCACGTGCCCCGTGCCCCGTACCATCCATCAGCCTTTTAAGGTCCACTGCTGGACATAGGCCTCCCCCAATGCTCGCCACTCCGTCCGGTCCTGCGCCCTTTGAATCCAGCGGTTTCCCGCTGTCTTCTTAAGGTCGTCGGTCCACCTGGTTGGAGGGCGGCCTGTACTCCTTTTGCCGAGACGTGGTCGCCATTCGAGGACCTTTCTACCTTGCCTTGACCTTGCCCCGTACCATCCACTTCTAAAATATTTGAAATTAAAAAATAACTATTAATTTAGACAGAGCTAATATATGTAATAATTATTATTAATGATATTTTTATATCAATTATTAAGCTGAAATCGAATTTATCCCGTAAAGGATTTCTATACCTTTTAAAGTATAATTTATTTTGCAAGCTTTCAATACATAAAGTAGCTTTTATTTTCAACCATGTTACTTAATACTTTAAGAAAACACCACTCGTAGCTAAAACCACGAAATCCTGGCCAATCCTGTTTACTGTGCATCAGGGACGTCACTTTGAAGAATTTTACAGTATTATAAATTATTGTGCCAATTTTAAACTATGTTTAAATTTACACCCTGTATTCTATGTGGCAGGAGGGCAGCTGGAGTCTAGTGTTCAAACATTCTGTTACCCATTTTTCACACAATTTTTAATATATCGTTAGTCGATCGAGGTGGAACATCCCCATTGTTTGAAACTTTTTAAAGATGATATAAGATGTTTTTGTAAGCCAAAGTGTAAAATATCTTTTTTTTAAATTTAAAAAAAAACTTGTATAACAATTTAAATGAACACGTGACGTGAAAGAAGGCTTCCATTGACAACGAATAATATGACAGAAGTAAAATAATGAAAATATTATACAATTATTGAAACATTTTAAATTAATAAGCAACCATTTATTTTTAATTATTTTTTTGTCTTCTAATTGAATTCTACATATAGCCGGGAAGGGAGAGGGAACCTAGTATTAAAACAATCCATTGACCACTCCATTCAATTTTGAGAGCATGTCGAATGGCGAAAGTTACCACGCTTTGCTTACCAAAGCGAAATTAAAAAAAATAAATAAATAAAATATAATCATTCTTCCAAAAACGAATCGAACCCAATCATCGCGTGAAACTGAGACTCACTGCGCCACGACGACCTAGTAAAATATAATTTCAAACTACCATTACTTGCACAACCCTACGCTATATTCGAGTACTACGACGTAGCACGTAGCCGTAGCGTACGAACCAAACACACGTTTCACCTTTACGTGGTATAAATCTCGAATCATGCAGCTAAATTAAAATGTTTATTCCACTGAATTTTTACCTTTTAAATTGATCAAAAGTGGTTTTGAATTTTATATTAATACTAGCGACCCGCGCGCGGCTTCGCCTGCGTTGACTACGTTATTATTAATTTCTGTCTCCATGAGTACCTACGCCCTAAAAGTGACGTCCATGCAAAATTTGAGACTCCTAGCATTTGTAGTAACGAAGTTTCATACAAACTTTCGACCCCAAAAACAACCACTTAAAAGTCGAATATTTCAAATTCCCGTCTTAGCGAGCACCTACATCCTATAAGTAACTCCTATGCAAAATTTGAGATTCCTAGCACATGCAGTTTCTGAGATTTTGTGATGACCTTTCGATTTTATATACCTATATAGATTAATATTATTTTATTAGTAGAAAGAAAAATATATACTATTTCCCCTCGAGTGGGGATCGAACTCACAACCTTTCACGTCTACAGTCACACATTTATGAGCTACGACAACCTTTTTTTTATTACTTGTATATTTTAATTTCGGATATCGCTATTTTTAGTAATAAACCGTATAAGAAATATTTATTTGAAATATGACAAAAGATTGGTTCAATCGTCTCAAATTCTCAAACAATTGGGTGCTTATTTGTTAAAACAGTTCCATTAAAACTTTGAAATTGTAACGGTAATTATAAAGCGAAATAACCCTACAAAATTGAAAAGCACCATCAATTATAAGTCATAAAATTATTATTTTATATACGTAAGACTAGTTGCGACCCACAACTTTATTTGCGTTAACTTCTTTCTTTAGCTTCACGCTGCATCCCGCATACAGCCGGATAGGCGGAATAAATAAACACTCTGTTCCCCACGCACTAGTGCCCTGAAGATACTGTCGCAGTTTGTCTTGTTATAATAACCAAACCGCTTTGGTTTGTTACCAGAGCTAGGAATTGAAATGAAATCGTTCCTCTGATTGGGAATCGAACCCACTACCGTCAGATTTATACTTAGACACTATAGACGGATTGCCACGTATGGAGGAACGTACACACTCCCCAAGGAACCTAAATGTGTGAGGTTCCCTAATGAACCTTTTACGCTTAATACTTCCATCTTTATATTGTCTGTTAGTAAATCAGTAACGGAATTGGCTGTTTATATAAAATACAACGAAAACTCTACCACTTGTTATTTATAAACATATTTTGGTAAATTAAGGAAATGACAAAGTTCTTAGTGAAATTCAAATACTTATTTAGAACTTATTTAATCTTTTAGTCTTTGTTTGTTGTTTGACTTTCGACTTTGGCTTTATGTTGTTTATCTTAATCTTTTGAATAGATAGAAATGAAAAATAAAAGAAAAAGATTTCAATAGGATATTATTTCAATTGAAATCTTTTTCTGATTATATTCAACGGGATTGAAGATTGTTTGATATTTTTTTAATTAAGTCTTCGTATAGCCCTTTTTTATGATTTATTCTGGTTAGACGACAAAGGATGGTCCTCTACTCTCCGCCAAATATTCCGGACATTGACAATTTTTCGGTGGAGTGTAACCCTTTGTCTTGTTACCAGAGGGAGGAAATGAAAATATTTAATCTCCCTAAATGGAAATCGAACCCGCAACCATTTTTATTATATTCAATAAATATTATATATTTTCTGTTTTAGCTGCACGCTGCGCATCCCGCATATAGCGTGATAGGCAGAGAGGAAACCCAATTTTAATACACTCTTTCCCGCTCCCTCCTATCGCCCGCCCGCTCCTATCTAATGCTGTATAACTAACTCTATTATCCAAGACCTACCAAGTACTAATATAAGAAACATGATACGAACATGTGTACGGTTGGAGGTGACGGAACTAAACGCCGTTATTTCAAATCACCGGAAACATTCTACAAAATGAATCCCTAAAAAAATCTACGAAAAACCAAACAAGAGAATTTCCAGTAACTTTTATACACGCGTCGAAATAATATCGTTTAACCGCAGTCCCTTGCTTCTTGCTAGTTAATTGGACGATATTCGTTACTTTGGCAGCGGTCACCAGGGAAACAGCTGTAACAAGGAGGTCGAATAATATAAAGAACATTGTTGGACCATTCGATAGGTTTTCATTCATTTATTATATACAAATATTTGTATGAAACGTCGTTCATTTTTTAATTAATTGATTATTCAGTTTGTTTGTTTTTTTTTTATTTGGATACGACTGAAATTACCTACAGTGGGAAAAAATATTAAGAGGAAAATTAAATTAAATTAAATACTTCATTTCCTCCTGCGGGAATCGAACCCCCGACCTGTCACGTCCCACGCTTGTGCTCCTACGCCATAACTGGCCCCAACTTAATAACTTTTCATCCGTAATTCTTAACAAAAACTGAAACAACTCAATTAGTCAGGCAATTTACTGTAAAAATAGGAAGAACGCTTTAAATAAAGTTTATTCCTATAGCAAATTCGCTTAAGGCTAATTCATTTCTTCGTCAAGATCCAGATAAAAGATTGTTTCACTAACATTGCCTTTTTCACAAGTAACATTTTTTTAAGGCTTCATCCCTGTATCCTGTATATAGCAGGGTAAGCAGAGAGAACCTAGTGCTAAATCACTCCGTACCCACTTTCTGCCGAATTTAAGGTCTTGTGTATTGAGCGGAGAAATTAATAAAAATAAAAAAGGAATTAATAAAAAAATATTAATTTCTCCGAGTGGGAATCGAAGTCACAACCATCGGGCTCCACCACTGCCCTCAATCTGGACTTATTTCACAAAAATAAGAAGAAAATCTCAACAACTAACCAGCTACTGTCAAAGGGAACTAATTAATTGCTGGAAGAAACCGAGTGTAAAATAAGGTGAAAATCTCCTATCAGACATTTATACTGTAAGAATACAGAAAGTGAAAGAAAAAAAATAATAAAATCACCTTCACGCTGTATCCCGCACACAGCAGGGTAGGCAGAGGGAACCTAGTATTAAGACACTCCGTTCCCCACTTTCCCCTGAACTTTGGAGGTATTGCGTGTTGCTAGGCGGAACTCAACGCCGCAAGTGAATGAAATATTGAATAATTAAATTTCGAAGTGATAGAGAACGTATGGCTTATCGGTCAGAGCGCTTGGTCGGCTTACAAAAGGCGCGGGTTCTAATCCCGGTATGTTCAAATTTTATATTATTCTCTGATTTTTTGCTAGTGATGTCCAAATTGAAGATTTATTTATTGAACTTGGCTCTCGTTTCACATTTAGGTTTTTGATAAGAAAAAATTGATAATAAAGTTTAAAATCTACATAGATTAAAGAATAGTCAGAAATTAAATAATATCTATATATTGTTTCGATATATTTAATTAATTAATATTGACTCAAAAACAAAATATTTTTATCAACTCAGAAAAGCTTAATATTGTATTTTTAACGTAATTTAACGGCTGACTGTAAACGCGACGGTTGTGAGTTCGATTCTCGTTCAAAGGAATTAATAGTTTTATTTCCCTCGCTTTGGTAACAAGACGCGACGCAAATAAAAGAATTTCTCTTTTACTCAAATTCAATAAATAATACAAAGAATTGGGAAGTAAGTAGAGAATGGAGTGCCTTAACACTGGGATCCTTCTATCTAGTTTATTTTACGCGAGATAAAAGTTAAAGCTGAAAAAAACTTAATTAAACAGTTTTAATTAAACAATAGAGTTAAAATCGATAGTTTGAAACAAGCCTTATAGAAAATGAACTAATCTAATTGTAAACTGCACGATGACTGTCGGCGAGGAAATTTATAACGAGTCAGCTAACATGTATAGAAAAATGCAATGAATGAGCTATTTTTCACAGTTAATTTATTTTCACGTGTTTTACACTTTTTCTTGTTTCACTCTGAGAGAACCTGGAAACTTAGTGATAAGACTCTCCGTTGACACTATGACACTTACGTTCTACACTGTCAGCCCAAGTGTTTAGCCTCCGCAGTTACCACAGCTTTACGCTTTGTATCCTGCATACAGCAGAGTAGGCAAAGGGAACCTTGTATTAAAACATTCCGTTCTCCACTTTCTGCTGAATTCTGCATGCATTGCCTGACCTCAACCTAAAATATCTTACTAATATTATAAATGTTAAATTTTATGAGGATGTATGCTTGTTTCACTTTCACGTAAAGACTACTGAATGGATTTCGATGAAACTTTACAATAGCATAGCTTATACATCAGAATAAAATATAAGCTATAATTAATGTTAACATTGTGTATAATTTTCATACAATATTACTATTTAAGTAGGCAGAACCGCATGTGGGCTGCTAGTACATAAATATTTAGAAGAAGATTTTGTCATTTAATAAAATGCACATCAAGAAATAAATTGAATAACAAAACCTTCCATTTCACAAATAAATAACGACAATTAATGAACTTAATTAAAATTAACAAGCCTTATATCGGCGACGTCGTATTAACTCATTATTTCAACCTAATTAGATACCTCGGTGGTAGCGGGTTACGTGCTCGCCTCACGTTGTAGGGTGTTAGTGCCAGCGGGTATTACAATAGCAAAGTTTATACAATATTGTTAATCTCTACGTATAACGAAGAGAACGAACGAGAAACTAGTTGCTCGGAGCTAACTAGGAATAGTTGATGCTTAGAATATGGTTAGAAACTTAAATTGATGGATTTAACTGTAAATTACATAATAATAAATTAATTCACTTTTTTTTCTTATATATTATATTAAGAAATATTATATACCTTAATAGCTAAATAGGCTCAAAACGCGGCGTTAAGTTCTGCCCTTCAACACGCAATGCCTCCAGAATTCGGCAGAAAGTGGGGAACGGAGAGTCTTAACACTAGGTTCCCTCTGTCTATCCTGCTTTGTGCGGGATACAGCGTGAAGTTGATTTACTTATATATTTATGTTTTAGTTGTATTACACCATCGACTTTGATCGTCCGTTGCTTCTGTTCCCATTCGAATAATTTAATTTTCTTCATTTCCTTATTGTGGAATAAGATAAATGGCAACATTGAGTTTTGCAATACAACAAACAATATCTTGAAAATTGGGCAGAGAGTGAAGAACATAGTGCCCTTTTCCTCCAGTTTTCTCTGCTAGCTAAATAGGCTCAAACTGACTATGATTCTTTTATTTTTTACTTCAGTTTTTTTAGGCATAAATTAAGTAAGCTTAGGTATACACTAACAACATACATTTACCTGACCTTGGAACCTGCCTCACTAAATTCGTTTAATTACTGAGAAGGATATATGATCAACCCTTGTACAGCCCTGTATTTTGGGATTAATTCAATGGCTCCCACACAGCACTTCTGTTAAATTAATAATTCGGAATTAAAACAATTACTTATGAAGGATTTAAAAGGTTCTCCAAGTAATAAAAGAGAGTTATAAATTTTAACTAATTTGTACTTTTTTAAGCAAATTTGAATTAAATTATATGATAAATGCGAAATAATGTGGCTGTTTCTTTATATTCATTTGATTCTCACTAATTAATGAATGTATTTTTACTTAAGTAGTCTTTAGACAATCTGTTTGCTATGCGGAATAAAAGGAGAAGCAACAAATAAAAAAAAATTAAATAAGACTGAAGGAAATCTCAGATGGCGGAAAATAGAGTATCAATGAGACTGGATTGGAGGTTGATGACACTGGATGAAGCGAAAGGGGTATGAAGAGACTATAGCCAAAGCACTACGTTCTCTCTGACCTATCTCTCTGGCCCTAGGGCCAAAGTATACAGCTAGAAAAAAAAACTAAATTTTATTGAAAAGTAGAGGGAGATCGTTGAATAATGTATTTCAAAGCTGCAGTTTTTCTAGCTATACTAGAAAAATCATTATTTTTCAATTATTAGCATTGTCCAGAGTGAGGTTCGAATATAAACTGCATGTTTTAAAGTAAAAAAATATTTTTTTCTTACTTCCAAACATTTTAACCCCAAAAGTTGTTAGGTTCCCATTTTTACATTTTCAGTATCAATGTCGAAATAATGTTTCAGTAAAATTACTATCTGGTCGAGGGTTTTGTGATATTTATGACCCATAAACCTGACCGTCGACGCTTTATCGAAATTTTATAGCTCGACTTATTGGAATTAGTTTTAGTTCGAGATGATGATTTTTTCTTTACATTTATAGCTTTATTAAACAGACATTCTTCATATTAGAAATACAGTTTTAAAATGTATTGAAATTATTCTCCTTCTGAATGTAAACGCGACGGTTGCGGGTTCGTTTTCCACTTTAGTAAATGAATGGATTAATACTTTAATTTCCTTGTCATGTCTCAAAATTTGGGGCGGGAAGTGGGGAATGAAGAGTCTTCAACATTAGGTTCCCTCTTCCTACCTTAATATTTGCGGGATACAGCGTGACGTGAAAAAAAATCTACGCATTTAACATGATACTCGTAGATCGTTAATAGATATGACGTATTAAAAGGAACCCAATAATAAAAATAATTTACATGTTATCTTTTCATTAACCCCTTAATGAGAATTGAACTGGCAGTCATCGCGTACCAAGACGCTGCCTTTTAACTTAATAGAAATCATTATAAATGAGGACGTCGTTGCGTAGCGGCACAAGGGTGTGACTGTAACGCTACGGTTGTGAGTTTGATTCCCACTCGAGGAAGAGAAATATTTATTTATGTTTATATATGCATTTCTTCGCTCTGGTATCGAGGCAAAAGGGCAGTGTTGAGTTATGCCACTCAACACGCAATGTCTCCAGGATTCGACAGAAAGTAGGGAACGGAGTGTCTTAACACTAGGTTCTCTGCCTAGCCTGCTGTATGCGGGATACAGCGTGAAGCTGATAAATGTATAAATAAACTGCTATATTTTTCTAAATATTGAAGCAAAAACACTGCAGCTACAAAATTACAAAAGACCCATTAATCTAAAGTCGACACAAAAAGTACTGCAGAGATCGATAGTTTGAGTAGTTCCCGCAAAGTTTTCGCCATAATTTATAGGAAATTTACATATAAATTTGTATATTATTTGTCGATATCGAAACTCGCTCTCCTTGTTGACAGTTTGAAGAACAAATTATGTTTTTTTTTTGCTGAAGTTTCTTTACATATATGTATATATATATATATATATATTTATTATATCTAAATAAAATTTGTTTGTCGAATGAAAAAGGCAGAAAGAACCTAATGTTAAATCTCCGTCATCCTCACTCCACCTTTTATCTTATCAGCGGCTTTTGTCTATATCAAAATGGGAAAACATAATCGATTCTCATGAGTAAGAATCGAACCCATAACCACTGCGCTACGATGGCATGCTTTTCATACTAATATTATTATAACCTAAAATACATTATATTACGTTAAGTGGCACAAGTATGTAACTGTAACGTGACGGTTCTGGGTTCGATCTCCACTCGATGGAATGAACTATTATTAATTTATACTTTCTTTGAGTTCCACCACGAAATACGCAATGCCTCAAAAAATGGCGAACAGAGTGTCTTGACACTAGTTTCCCTCTACCTACTCTGCTATGTGGGGTACAGGGTGAATTTGATTTAATTTTTTTTACTAATATAATACATCTAATACAAATAGTTCAACAATGCTCCAAGAACATAAATAACATTCTTCTTCGGTCACACACTGTACAGGCTTCGTCTAAAATAAATCACACGATAAAGTTTTGTGACGTTTTATTCCCCGTTGATAAGGAAAACCATTATTTCCCTTACATGAAATATTTCTAATATATAACTATTAGTATACAGTGGTACAGTGGACCCATATGCTTTTCATGTTCTTAGGTTCAAATCAGCTTTCATAAAAAAAATTTAAAATATCTTTTTAAAAAAATTACGTAAACTATTGCACTACGGAAATGAAAAAGGATCTCTTTATACCTGTATCAAATAAAAAGGAAACCCTACCCTGCCATATGGAATCCCTCATATGCCATGAACAGTTGAAGCAATAAAATTCGACTTTGTAAGAACGCCGACTGTAAACGCTAAATGTTTGTGGGTTCGATTCCCACTCGGTGAAATGAATTATTTTCATTTCCTCTCTCTGGTAACAAAGCATAGCCTGAAGTTAAGTTCCATCACTCTCAACACACAATAGAGCGGGAAAGAATGTATTAAAATTGGGTTTCCCCTCTGCCTATCCCGCTATATGCGGGATACACAGCGTGAAACTAAAACAGAAAATATATAATATTTATTGAATATAATAAAACAAGATATATATACAAAAACTCTATATATTCATCAAATTTCAAATGCACGTTATTAATCACACTCGGCTTCGTGCAGCAATATGGCACGCCGGACATAGCGGAAGTGGTAGAAACTGAACACTACGACGAACGAGAAGAAGTACAGAACTGAAATAATAATTTAGATTTAAGATTATTTATTATTATTTTGCATGTTTATTTATTTTCAGGGTAAACAAAGGGAACTTAGCGTTGAGACTTTCAGTTCTCCACTTTCCGCTGAATTTTTGAAGCATTGTATTTTGAATCAGAGTAAAAATTACAATATTAATATGTAAAAACACATTCCCCCGAGTGAGAATTGAACCCACACCCAATTGCGTTTACAGTCACACGCATGAACCTTTGCGCCACGAAGATCTTTCATTATTATTTACTCGTATTAAGTTTTAAAAAAAAAAAAAGTAATACAAAATCACCATACTAATAAAATAAACAATAATAAAATTCTACCATTGCCGACTGACTGACAGACACTGCATGCACAGACTTGTACTGAATTGTTTTGAACATAATTATATTGATTTTTATCCGAAATAGCGACAAAATAGTTTTTTTGTCTTTAAAACTTACGATTTTGACGTTAGGGGTTGCTATAGCAAAGCCTAAGGGGGTTATGGGGGTAGCAACCCCTAACTTCAAAACATATTTCTCAGTATCTATTGAAGATAAATCTTTATGAAATTGAAACTGAACATGATTATCTCTATTATAAAATATTTTTATACATTATTCGGTTTATTATAGAGCAACAAAAATGTAAATACCGAATATTTCCACTCCTCGATTGGAAATCGAACCCCCAACCTATCACATTCCCAATCACACGCTCGAGCCCCTGCGCCACGCCTGGCCCAAATAACTTATAACATTAATATTCTAATACATTCACTTTTCGATTTACGTTGACATTGACAAAGACAATGCTCTTTACATCTTAAACATGACATAAGTTGATATTTCACGGTTCATTTGACGTTAAAAGGCAGACATTTGATTGCAAGATGAATAGAAGATAGAAAGATAAAAGGAATCCCAATACGAATCAAATTGTATGTGTATATATCGAGAAGAAAAAGGGAGGTTGTCACTAGCTAAAACTTATAGATATAAGCATGTCTCGCCCTTTTTTTACCAGACTAGGAGAAAAAAAAAAGAACATATTACCCTAAATTTTAATATTTAATAGACGGTTGTGAGGCTGCGCTTATAATATCTACGATAAACGTGGACTAGAGTCCACCGTAACCGTCGCGTTTAGATAAGAAATAGATTCTTTTCGGGAAAATAAATTGTTATTTTTTTTCATAATGATGCAATATAGCGAGGTGAAAATTTGCCGTAGCCAGGATAAAGAATTGTCTTAAAACGAAATTCCCTCTGCCTGCTAGTGCAAGCAAGTGGAGTTCAGTGAGAAGCTAAAAAATATATTTTTGATGGATTGAATTCATCGAAATTCGAAAGTACCTACAGTTAAAATTTGTCGAAAAAATATGTCTTTTTTTAAAAATCAAAATCCAATGAAATCAGCTTAACGCTGTATCCCGCACACCTGTTGTGTAGGCTGGGTAGGCAGAAGGAACCTGCTCCGTTCCCCACTGTCTGCAGAATGCTGGAGGCATTGCGTGTTGAGTGACAGAACTAAACTCCGCTTTTGCCTCGACACCAGACCGAAGAAATGGAACTATAAATTGAAATAAATATTCCATCTCCTCGAATGGGGAAAATGTAAAATATTTAATATCCTCGAATGAGTCACTGCGCCACGAGTGGCCTCAATTTTATTAAGAAAAACACTTTTAAACATATAGAGGAGTAATGCATACAAGCAATACCAATATCAACTCCAATAATATCTGCATCGATGGAATCCATTGATGGAATGAATACATTAATTAGTTAATGCATGGCGATCAGATCTCAATCATTTTCAATCTATTAATGAACTTTTCATACAAATGCATATTGCAAGCTCAAAGGGACGTATAATGCCTCTGCTTGCGTGTGCGAGTACTCGCGGTTGAGTTTGAAATAGCATATACTATATTTGCGCCTACAACTTCGTTTGCGTAATATTGCTTTTAATACATTTCTCTTAATACTTCCCTAGGAACCTGAATGCTGAATTCAGTTCTTTTGACGTCCAGTCGTTTTGGCTGTGCCATGTGTGTCAGTCACTCAGAAATAAAAGATCATTATTAGAAAATATTTATATAATCCTATAAAACCCATTGGCAGATATTTACTGGGTTACAGGATTCCCTCTTCCTATCCTTCTACATGTGTTAGACAGGACAGCTGCCAGCTAATGTAATAGTAAAATATACCATTGACTTTGAAAAGAGCAACTGTTGAGTTTCTTGCCGGCTCTTCTCAGCAGAACTGCCTTCCGAGCCGGTGGTAGCTTTTTGTTGACATGTTATTTTAATAAAGAATATTTTGAATTTGAATTTGAATTTGAATTTGTGGGTTAAGGCATGAAGCTGTAAATAAAAAAAATATTTAAGTATAATATAACCTTACCAGCTCCAAAAAATGTGAGAAGACCGCTAACGCACGCAAGATTGGCCAGCCTGTGTTGCTCATCTTTGATTTTAGGAGCTAGACAAAATTAAAAAAAGATTTAGGTAGCATTTTATACAGGATACAGATTAGGCAGATGAAAGTGTTTCCATTAAGACATTTCTGTTCCTCACTTTTCGCCAAATTCTGAAGGCATTGCGTGTTTAGTGTCAGAATTCTTTGCTTCCACACAAGAGTGAAGGAATGAAAATATAACATATTTCATTTCCTCAAGTGAGAATCGAACCCATAACCTGATTATCCTGTGCCACGACTGGCCTTTACATTTTTAATATAAACATCATCCTGGACCAAATTTAACCGATTTTATCATTTATACATCCATACATTTAACAAAGACACTACCAGTTTTAATAACTCGCAAACAAAGCAATAAAATCGATTGCAATTTAAAACTGTGATTACACAAATATTTATATGAGGAATTATTCTCTTTCACAATCAATTTTATAGTTTGTATTTTTAATTCTTACCATACTCGTATACTATTTTATTAAGAGTTTTTGTGAACTAAATTGAATTAAGCCCGTCCCCACTCGATGTGTTCACTTTTTGAAGCTTTTTGTAAATTGACAATCAAAAAGTTCCGTTGTTTTGATAAAATATTTATTCAATGATGCTTATATTACAAACTAGCGATCCGTTTGCGCCTTCGCCCGCTTGAACTGAATTATTTATTTACTAATTTAAATTTTCATGTTCATGTTGTTTTGTAGGAATTATGCAGAAAAAATAGCTTTATATTGATTTAATTTAATGAAAACTGACAAATATCTAATTCACTTTAATATTTCAGCAAAATTTGTTTAATTTAAAATTATTGTAATTCATACCATCTTTAAAGCGAGTGCAGGCTCTGCCAATTTTGGTGAGAGCCAGAGACATTATGGCCACCCATACAAATATTGCCACCAATAGATAAACCTAGAAATATTAAATTATAATTATTTAACATTTTTTTAGTAAAGTATAAATTTAATAGTTTAAAGAGAAGGAGGCAAATGTTAATGTAAAGTTTAAAGGGGACTCCTAAAAGTTAGGTGGTACGTGACGGTGACATAAATTACCAGAAGTTTTAATCCCTCATTTTTTTCTTAAATCGCAGTAATAAATATAATTGGACCAAAAACAAACTTTTTTTGGTTCAACCGTGTCAGTTGAAATGCACCACATACCAGCATGGCTCTACAATTTTCAGTAAGAGCAACAATGATCAGCAAGACTCCTGCACCGGCCACCCCGCTTAGCACCGCACCAGAAGCCATGCTCATGACTGAAAATTAACAATTTAAAAATAAATAAATATAATTGAGGCCTTCGTAGGTTGTAGGCGTTAAGTTCCGCCATTCAAATCATAATGCTTCAAAAATTCGGCAAGAAGTGGGGAAAGATTTGAATATAAATTTAATTTCCTCGACTGGGGATCGAACCCAGAATCGTAGCGCTACAGTTATTCCCGTGTGCGCCACAACGGCCTCATACGTGAATTATATTAATATTTTTAAGGGCATCTCTAAAACTAAATATATTTTTTTATTTAAATATTTTCATATTTAGGGCAGAGAAGCTAGTAACACAGTTTATCAGTTCCAATGCAACGATGAGGAAGACCTACAAATTGCTCGACATTCAACACGTCCTTACATCGTTATAACGGTGTCACAGTTTTTCATAAACGTGTTTTTTTTCTAATGACCTATTACTTAAAATTTAAAAAATCGATTAAATATATCTGTTACAATCGAATGACTTGAGCAGCGAACACAAACAAAGAAGCAATAATTACAAACGTTTTCTGTCTTATTTAATATAAATTATACGCAATATCTCATGAATTCAGCGAAAAGTGAGGGAGCAAAGTCTTAACAGCAGGCTTCCTCTTCTTCTTCTCTTCTATATAATAAATTTAAACAATTCTTACACTGTGAATTAGATGTCAGATGTATATCATCATACAGTTTGCCGTGCGTCAGTACCAACGTCAAAAGAACAGATCCCACCAGTACTTGGGCGAATGCAATCAAGAGTACTCCAGGAAACAAATTGCAAACTCCACAGCAACTCTCAATATGACATCCGGCTTTGTGGACCGTAAAGTGTAAGGGAACGTGAGAAGACCGACTCCTGCTTTGTCTTTTGTCATGGTCTTCTGAAGATTTGGTACAGTCTTCTGTGCTTTTTGCCATATTTTCTTACTATAAGACATCTGTCAAAATTTGACAATAAATTTTAGAAGTAAATAGTTTGAATAAAGATTTAATACTACATTTTATAAATTAAATTAGGTTCAAATATTATCAAAATATTACTTTTTCTTAGTAAAATATATATTTTTAAAATTATTTCTTGCTTAACACTACATAAAGACTCTCTTAGCTTTAGTAAAAAAAACTAAAATGTCGGTTATTTTAGTTGAATAGAAGCTGGGTATAAATATAGTAAAAGGTTATATAAGCGTATGCTTAGTAAAATAAATGTAACCCATATCAATCAATGACAATTTTGTCAATCAATGGATTCTTTGTATGGAATATTAAATTATGCATACATTTTAAGTTTCAATGTATTTTCATTTTCTGAGATCTTTTCAAGAATCGTTCGTGCTATATTGAAATTTCCTTTTTTATCCTAAACATTTTTAGGAATAGAATAGAATCCTTTGTAGAATATAATAATAATTACATAGAATACAGACAAAGATGGTATATACAGTACGAATAAAACAATATCTTTTTACAGTGTGATGCTGCCCGTATTCTGTACACAGCAGGGTAGGCAGAGGGAACCTAGAGCTAAAACACTCCGTCCTGCACAACGATTGGCAAGAAAACAATATATTTATATCCATATAAATGAACCAATCAGCTTAACCATTTAAAATGAACGCATCAGTTAATACCAAATTCGACGAGATATAGGTAAACCATCAAAACCCCTTTATTTGATACCCAAATAGGTTGGTAAACAAAAGCTGCGTCTAAAATGAGTGAAATTTCAATCTCGTGTGTCCGACAGTTTCTGGGGCTGATTGCGGATTACAGCCCCGATCGATTGAAGTGAAGCATGGCTGGAGATACAAATCTGTTTAGACGCGTCGATGAGAGCACTGTACGGGATTTGGTCAGGGTTTGGGGATTTTGGTTAATGTCTATACTCTATTTATTGTGATATTGTAGTGTCATGTAAATTCGGCGACGAGTAGGGAACGGAAGTGTCTTAATGGGAACGAAGTGTCTTCACAGAAGGTTTTCAAATTTCCCTCTACTTACCTTCTTATGTGGCGTATTCCAAAATACCCACGATGCTAAACTGCTGCTATGATATACGAAAGATACGATGGAAAGTTACATAAAAAAACTTTAATATTAATGATCTCACTTTTTTTATTTTTAAAAGTTGTGTTGCAGGAGCACAAGCACGTTACAGTAAAGGCGACAGGTAGTTGCTTCAATTCTCACTCGAGAAAATAAAATATTTAATATTTTCATTTCTCCACGCCAGTGTCAAGGCAAAACGCGGCGTTAAATTCCGCTACTCACAATGCAATGTCTCCAAAATACGGCCGAATAGAAGGAACTACATACCAAATATATATAACGAAAACCGGTCTTATATCGGATTACATCTCCAATAGATTCAACTGAGGCATGAGAGAAACTCCAAATCTGTTTAGACGTGTCGATGAAATGCAGTATGGAGAATTCGGGCAGGGCTTAATGGAGGTCTTTGTTCACGGTTTTTGACCGGACGTTTTAAATTTGATTTTCTATTTTCTATTTTCACCCTTTTAAAAGACTGATTGAGAGCACGCTCTCTCTCTTTATTCTATTTTATAGTGTAGCAAAAAAAAACTCGTATTTGCTATAAAAATGTATTTAGTAAGTACATTTTTATAGCTTCACGCTTTAGCCTTAGCGGGGTAGCGTGAAAGAACAGAACGCCACACGCTACCATAAATCTTCAATTTTATCATAAATTTCAAGACAATAAAATATCCAATAGCAATTTTTTAAATACTTTTCAGCCAAGCAATAATATTTTTTTTTCAGCTTCACGCTGTATCCCGTATGTAACAGGATAGGCGGAAGGAGCCTAGTGTTAAAACACTCCGCTGTCCACCTTCCGCAAAATTCTGGAGGTAACTCAACACCGTGCTTTACCTCAATACCGAATCAAAGATTTTTTGTATCTACGACAAAGATACCAGGTATCCTTTAAACTTACTATTTAAAATCCATAGATCCAAAGAATCCATAAATTTGGATAATTAATTCATTTATAAATAACTTTTCACATATAAGCCGATATGGAAGCCGGTGTTATTGCTGTCACGGCTGTAATACAGTATACATATTGATGAAGCTGTATGAGCGCGTGTAATCCCCTATTTTAAACACAAATAGGGAGAGGGTAAACAAAGCCCGTGTCTAAAATCACACTGGATTTTCAATTTTACAGGGCTAGCAAGTTGCCAAATTTTGTATTGCGTTCTATAATATAAAATACACAAGGATACCCCAGTTGCAGTCTTATATAAAACTATCGGACCGTCGCGGCTTCGCCCGCTTGAACTATATGACTATTTATTATATACATTTATGAAATTATTTTCAGTTTAGGGGGGTGAATTATAATAAACTACGAAATACGTGTTTAGTGAAATATTTTTAAAAGCCTAAGTTTCCATTTCTTCAAACTGGTGTCGAGGCAACGTGCGGTGTTGTGGCCGCCACTCAACACGCAATGCCTCCAGAATTCAGCAGAAAGTGGGGAACGGAGGGTCTTCACACTGGGTTCCCTCTGGCTATCCTGCTGTGTGCGGAATACAGCGTGAAGCTGATTTTTTTATAAATAATTAATTAAAACATCTATAATTAAATAACGATTGATTATACAGCACAGTACTTACAGTAATCCTATTATAGGATACAGCGAGAAAAGATATCCATTAGCGTCTCACGCTCGCTCAGTTTAAGTCATTCGATACGTCCGGTCCACTTTGTATTGCTATTGGAGAAAAGCCTTTTAGATTAATCTCTTTTTTTAAGTAGATTAAATCAAATTAAGTGGGGAAGGGAGGGAGGGGAAGGGAGTGTCTTAGCCCGAGGCAGTGTTTCCAGGTCGGGTACCTTCAAAAAGCACGTCTATCTCCACCTCAAAGGCCGGCAACGCACTTGTAGGTCCTCTGGTGCTGCACGGGGTCGTGGGCGGTGATTACCATCAGGTGACCCGAACGCTCGTTTGTCTTGTCCTTTTTCCATAAAAAAGAAAAAAAAAGTGGTTCTCTCTGCCTACCTTGCTGTGTGCGGGATAAAGAGTGAAGCTGATAAAAAAATTATACAATAAAAAAGTAAATATTATTTAACTGATTATCTCTACCAAAATAATTATTATTATAGCTAATACCACGTATATACGTAGGCATTATTTTTGCTTGACTTCGCATATAATTATACGCATGGTTAGTTATACATTAAAAGTAACATTTTTATATTATAATAGATGAGTCAATTATTTTGTTCCTTTTATGTGTAAAATTGTTTGCTCGAATATAAAATACTTTTATTTATTTAATGTTATATACTACGAATATTTGTTCTTCACGCTGTATCCCGCTAAAAGGGATAAAATAGGGGGTGAAAGTTAGTATGAATAGCTTAAAATTATTTCATTTAATACATCCTTCGTGATTTTTTTAGAATTCATCCCCTAAAGATGCAAATAAGGGGTTGAAAATATATATGGAAAAATCTTTAAATCGCCACCAATTTTTATAAAATTTGAAATTCACTCTTAAAAATATTTCATTGTACACGTATTTCGTAGTTTATAAGAATTCACCTCTAAGGGTGCAAATAAGCAGGCGAAGCTGCGCGCGTCCGCTAGTATAAAATATATATGTAAACCAAACGTTATATTAAACCAGTTCATTAGCGAGGTACGATCGTAGAACAATAACCGTCTGTCTGTTTACTTTTCCAACTCACTGAGTAGTACCTGCTGAGAGAGCGGGTTTTAGAGTGTAACGTGTTTGCGCGTGCAACGTTGTTTGTACTCATTAATTGGATCTGGTTGTCGGGTTGTCGGGTTGTCGAATATCTGGCTAGTTCTATTAGTGCAGTGGATAGTGTATCCTATGTCTAAATTAAATTTAGATTCGATTTCTATATGAATAAATGCTTAAAACTCTCTCTGGCTCATTAAAAATGAGTATTTTGTCTATAATTATTAATTAAATAATTTGTATAGACAGTTGAGGTCGTCGTGGGATTGGAGGAAGCGACGATTATGAATACATTTTTTTTTATTTTTTGTTATCAGCTTCACGCTGTTTCCCGCAGTCATAAGGGTAGGCAGAGGGAACCTAGTGTTAAGACACTACGTTCTCCACTTTCTGAGTGGCAGAACTCAACGCCGCGCTTTGCCTCGACACCAGAGCGAAAGAATTGATATATTTTCTTTTTTTTTCATTTTTTTTTATTTTCTTTTATTTTCATTTTTTTTTTATTTTCTTTTATTTTCATTTTTTTTTTATTTTCTTTTATTTTCAAAGTTAAATAAAAAAAAACAGATGAATAAAATTACGTGGCAAAACAAATTTTCAAATCAGCATCGGCTTCTCATTATCGTGCCAACATTCATACTGGTACGTTTCCAATATTGCACGGTGCGGTTAGATCCGCGGTTTATACAATCATAACTCAGCTATTTTATTAAAAGCAGCATTTAATTGGATATATATTAATACATCGTATTTATCTATCTATATATATAAAATCGAAAGGTCACTCACTCATCACGAAATCTCTGAAACTACATGTCCTAGGAATCTCAAATTTTGCATAGGAGTTACTTATAGGACGTAGGTGCTCGCTAAGACGGGAATTTGCAATATTCGACTTCTAAGTGGTTGTTTTTGGGGTCGAAAGTTTGTATGAAACTTCCTTACAACAAATGCTAGGAGTCTCAAATTTTGTTTAGACGTCACTAGGATGTAGTCATGGAGACAGAAATTAATAATAACATAGCTTACGCGGGTGAAACCGCGAGCGGGCCGCTAGTTATACATAAATGTAAGGAGTTCACGGTTATGGGTTCGGTTCCCACTTGAGGAAATTAATTATTATTTAGGGCAAGGTCAGGCAAAGCTCGGCGTTCTATTTCGCCTTTCTGAATTCCGTCTCGAAACTATGACGGAAATTGGGGAAAATGTGTCTTAACACTCTTTTCCCTCTGTCTACCCCGCATTGAAATGAAATTAATACCTGATATTTTTTTTAATTCATGTTGTATGCGCACCTAGCAAGATAGGCAAAAAGAACTTGGGAACTATATTAATATTCAATATTAGGCAAAGCGCGGCGTTAACCTCCGCCATTCAACACGCAATGCCTCGAGAATTCTGCGGAAAATAGTTTCCCGGTGGAGCCCCAGGGTAGGTTAATGGGAACCTCCACTATTAACCTACACTGCTAAAGTATGAAGCTAGAAGTACAAAATAAACATTTATATTAAACTAATTTATTAAAGAGTGCTTATCATAGCAACTATTATTTTATTTCCGTTTCACGTCCCGTGTTCAAACACGAATAAGTCAATATAGCATACCGCAATGTAATAATGAAGGGGAAGGTAACTTCCCCTTCATAATTACTCGTTTTGCTCGTAAAAGCACTGTTATTTTATACAATACTAGTCAACCTGGGCGGCTTCGCCCGGTTAAACTATACGAATATTTATTAATAATGCTTATCAAATTATTTTCAGTTTAGGGGGTGAATTATAAAAAAACATGAAACAAGTGTTCAATGAAATATTTTTAAGAGTCTGAATTATTTTTTTTATAAAAGTAGGCGATTTTTCTATACAAACTTTTTACCCCTATTTTATCCCTTTAGGGTAAAATTTTTCAAAATCGCCTCAAAGCGTGGCGTTGTTTAATAATCAGGCGGCTTAATAATCCTTAATAAGTTTTAAATTAATCTATTTTCTTTTTTTAACCTCACGCTGTATCTCGTATACAAGAGGGTAGGCAGAAAGATCAAACTGTTAAGACACTACTTTTGCCATTTTCCGACCGGAATTTAAAAGCTACGCTATGAGGTATTAAACATTTCAATCATCAATAAAGGAAAGTTTACAGAAAAGCCAATGAAAAAGCACAAATCTATTGTGGCCAGAATATAAATATAATTTCAAAATGATTTATGACCCATTCGATACAAAATAAAGAAACTCGCTAATGATAAATGTTGTCCTTTTGTCTCTTTGTGCGCCTAACGAGGTACAGTCGAGCTCAGTTTGAACTTGCTGGTACATTTTCCGCTTATTACAGGTCTTCAGAAGGGTTGTGCCTTTGAAAAACTCCAATTAGTTAGTTTATGGTAATTTATTGAAAATTTCATATTTTTTTTTAATTGTTGTGGTGAGTTTTTATGATGAGTAACTTTTACTTGAAGAATACCTTCAAATGTATATATACATATATTTTAATTTTTAAAATTTCACGCATATTCCTTATAAAACAAGTTAAATAAAGGGAACCACGTCTTAAGACATTCATCTTCAAATGCATCGTTAGCTATTCGCGCTCTATTCCGCACATAGCAGGGTAGGTACCGGGAACCTAGGAACCTAGTGTAAAAACAAACTGTACCCATTAAGAAACTTCGGTCGTTCACATTCCGCCGAATTCTGAAGGCATTGCGTGATGAGTGGCGAAACTATTAAAAATTTAATTTGCCTGAGTGGAAATCGAATCCACAATCGTTTGTACACCTGCTCCACGACTTATTACACTTTACTTTTCACAAAACTGACGCTGTCTGACAATCACCATTTTTGATTTCTCATCGTCCACGTCGCCGACAGAACTGAAACCAATTATTTCTCGATGATAAATGGTCTCGATACAAAAAGAAACTGGAAATGATTAATATAGCCCTTTTATATCTTTAATGAGGCGGATATCACGGTAGGCTACTCCTTGGAGGACCGAACTTCTGCATCACATTGTTTTATATGAATCAGCAATTTGAAATAATTTTAAGACATTAACAGTATTTAAGACATGCTGATGAAAATTTATTATATATTTCTTTCTTCTCTTCTAAGACTATTTTCGATTTGAGAATTGCAATACTTTTCCCAAGTAACGAAACGCCGAGAGATCCTGTATTTTTGAAGGTGTGAAAGGCATCAGTTTGGAATATGTTCGCCATCACATACAGTCTAATGTTAAGACAGGCCTTTTTCCACTTTCCATTTAATTTTAGAGAAATTTCTTGTTAAGCAGTTACCAGCATCGCGCTTTATCTTAGCGAAATATTAGAGCGAGAATGAAAATTCCTATGCCCGAGTAGGAATCGAACTTACAACCAGCACGTTCTCAGTCAGCCACTGTGCTGCTATGCCATGATTTACGTAAAATAAATAAACTACATATTCTATGTATATATTTAGTATATAGGTTGTACGTTTGACAGGCAGGAAAGGCACTCTCAGGTAGTGCGTACGTCGCCACTTTAATGATCAAGTCTCAAGCTTCGAGCCTTTCAGCTCAGCCTATTCTGTTTGCTTTTAGAATACTATATCTTACTATTTGCTCGAAATTTGTATATGAAAATAGTATATTAAATAATTAAAATTTACTAGGGTGTCAACGTAACGTGTCGGTAGTGGGTTCGATCCCCACTCGAGGAAGTAAAATATTTATTTATGTTCATATTTCCATTTCTTCGCTCTGGTGTCGAGGCAAAGCGCGTCGTTGAATTCTGCCACTCAACACGCAATGCCTTCAGAATTCGGCAGAAAGTGGGAAACGATGTGTCTTAACACTAGGTTCCCTCTGCCTACCCTGCTGTGTGCGGGATACAGCGTGAAGCAGAAAAAAAAAGAACAAAGACTTGACACATACTCGTAAGTCAAGGTAAACATTAGTAGGGGACAATTTAGTATTATGGCAGGTTACGAAAGGTGTAGCGGGTAAATTACTCCAATCTATTTACGTGAGTGCAAGACAAGAGCTAACTGCCTCAGCGTATATTGAATGGACCCACCGTTTAACCAAATTAATTTAGAGAAATAACACCCTTAAGCTATTACGAAGAAAGATCAAAATAGAATATCCTGTATAACCACAAATAACTCTTTTGGAGTATATTTTGCTATATCATCATGTAAGTATCGAGAGAGATTACACAGTATGGCCCAATGAATATGTAAGGCAGTATAAACACAGGTATAAACTTGTCTGTCTATCGCTAACGTGGGAATTACTCTCATCACCTCGCTCTGTTCAGAGCGCGGCGTTAAGTTTCGCCACCCAACATGCTTTTTCTAAAATTAGGCTGAGAGTGGGCTGCCACCACAACCACGATGGCCTTGACAAAAATTTATGACTTTTTATTTATATGTAAATACTAGCGGCCCGCTCGCGGTTATACCCGCGTGAACTATGTTATTATTAATTTCTGTCTCCATGACTACGTCCTAGTGACGTCTATGCAAAATTTGAGACTCCTAGCATTTGTAGTAACGAAGTTTCATACAAACTTTCAACCCCAAAAACAACCCCTTAGAAGTCGAATATTGCAAATTCCCGTCTTAGCGAGCACCTACGTCCTATAAGTAACTCCTATACAAAATTTGAGATTCCTAGGACATGTAGTTTCTGAGATTTCGTGATGAGTGAGTGACCTTTCGATTTTATATATATAGATTTAAAACAACACCAAAATCTTTAAAAGATTTATATATAGCTTCACGATGCATCCCGCATGTAACTGGGTAGGCAGAGAGAGTCTAGTGACACTCTACTTCCCACCCTCTTTGCTTCGACACCAGAGCGAAGAAATAAAAAAATTAAATATTTAACTACCTCGAGTGGAAATCGAGCTCAAACCCACCACGTTTACAGCCACATGCTTACACCACTAAGCCGCAATAGCCTCATTGTATTAATTAATGTACTGTATTTAGGTAATTGGAGTTTTTTGTTGTTTATTTTTGCTTGACTACCGGTAATATTAGCTACGGGTACATTGTGGATGAAGAAAAACTACGACAGGAACATGTGGATATCTTTGGGGGAGGCCTGTGCTAAGGCAAAACAATTTTTACCGGTGTCAATATAAAAAAAAACTCTATATTATGATTATTTACTCTATACTAATATAATAAAGCGGAAGAATTTGTTTGTTTGTTTGAACGCTAAGATCTCTGGATCTACTGGTCCGATTTACTATGTTTTTGTTTTGTATGAAAGCTGCATTCTTCAGAAGTGCTATAGGCTATATAACATTACATTACACATATATACTAAAAAAATTAAAATACTTTCTAATTTGACATGCAATTTATTCTGCCAAATTTATTATTAACAAATAACAACCGTCGTTGCTAAGCAACGGTTTGCAAAGTTTCTTTGTTGTTCCCAAAATGAAATTATATTTTGATATTCATCCTTGTAAAAATAAATATATTATATAATATTTAATAAATATTCTTATAGTTCAAGCAGGCGTAGCCGCGTCCGGGTCCACTAGTTGTTAATAAAGGCTTTATTATTTTTATTATTATTTAGGTAATAGCTCACATAATCCTTCACAATGACAAATAGATCACTGACATTATATGAATCATTCTGGAGTCGTGAACGTTGCCGAGCGGTCAGCAAATTGCGATCGACTATATACATTTACAACCATTTAGTTGCCAAAATGCCGTTTGCTATCATTATATAATGATTTGGCTAAGTCAACTGGTTTAAATAAGTTATAACTTTTAAGACACTCAACACGCAAAGTCCCTAATTGGGACAAATAATGTGGAATAGTTTTCTTACTTTAGGTTCTCTCTGCATACTATTCTTTTTGTGAGATATAGCGTGCAGCTGATAAAAGTAATAAACATACTTATAAAAAATTTTAGAAAAAATAATAGGGTAAAATAGTAGGGGACTATTTAGCATTATTATTTTTTATTATTTTGCTTTGATAACGAGGCAGAGCGCGGCGTTAAGTTCTGCCACTCAACACGTAATGGCTCACAGAATTCGGCGAAAAATACACATTATCTAAGAAATATTAAAATATTTGTAACTTTTTTTCAATAGCTAAATATTAAGAATTTATTTACAAAAAGAACTTCATAATATTAAGTAAGCTCTAAAGTTCATAGTTGTAGCGATAATGGCGTTGGAAATAGAAAATTGATTTTGTAGTTAAGTTTCCTTGTGAATAAAATTACTATTTCAATTTGATAGCGAAGTAGAAATTTAAATAATATTGTACAGGCCACTCTGTAATACTAAATTGTTTAGAAAACAAATATATTTTTTACACTGTATCCACATAAAGCAGGGTAGGTACAGAGGTAGAACCTAGTGTTAAGACAAGAAAATCTTTTACGTACTTAACTTAAAGTTAAGAAAATATAAATTAAAAATAATTCATTCCCCCCGTATGGGAATCAAACACATGATGAACAGGAAAAACATGAATATGAAAATAATTTGAAAAATATAAATAAAAATAAATTACATATGTAATTATTAAACAATACGTTACACATCCGTAAAAAAAATACAAATTATAAAGTAGGTTGTTATAAATAAAATGCATTAAAAAAATAAAAAAAATATTCTTTATTTTCAAGACCCATTAATTATACCATTACATACAAAATTAACAATCAAACATTGCCATCTAAAAATTAAATATTTAAATATAACAATAAAAAGACACCTTTAAAACACGTTTTTAAAGTAATGAATATTTTATTCGGTACTGGTATTTAAACTTACAACTAAATAAAGAAAAACTTACATAGAGGGTCCTATAAAATTATCAATATCAATAAAAATAACATTAAGAAGCCACTAATTTAACGTATAAATAATTACAATAAAATAATCTAAAACAATAAATTACCCCAAAATTGTTTTCCCCACTTATGTTTCGTAATCAACATTCAAATAAAACAACAAAAACAATCGCACAAATTAATTACTATTACTAAAAACAATTCCAATAAATTATTTCCCACTTTAGTTAAATAAATTGAATAAAACATTTCAATTAAATCTGAATCGATCGTTGTTTTTCAACCATATCGGTGACGACATGGGAACCTTTATCACTGTCTTGCTCTGAGATTATTCTGTTAATAATATTAGCACAATCCTTATTTTCTATTATACTAACATGGTTGCCCTCCAACAGATGAACTGTAACCGGTCCATCAGTGAATTTGTCAAGACCGTAGTTTTCTTCTATAATCATGAATGGTGGTGTTTCTTTGGGACGTAGAAGGGTAATTGGGGCCTTAACTTTGACTATTTCACCTTGGTTAAGAACCATTTGGAGGCGGTCGAAGCTGGCGGTGGCTATGGCACCAATGAAATGGTTGCTATACACGTTTTGGACTGGACATGCCTGTAAGTGAAATAACAATTTGAAATTTTCTATTAAATAACCTAAACAAACATAATAGAATATTTTTTTATGTAAAAGTTAAATAAAATTATAAAAAATATAAGAGGACGTCGTGTCACAGCAGCTCAGCGTTGGACTGTAAACGTGACGTTTGTGAATTCGATTCCCAGTCGGGGGAGTGAGTTATTAAATATTTAAATTATTAATTTATCCGCTCTAGTAATAAAACAGAACGCTATATGGAATTCAACTATTCAATAGGCAATATTCGGCAGAAAATGGGGAAAGAAGTGTTTTAACAACTAGGTTCCGTCTGACCACCTCGCTATATGAGGGATACAGCATGAAGCTAGAAAACCTTACATCAATGGCACACTGGATCCTATCCTCATAAGAATCGATGTCAGCCAGTTTATTCATGAGTTCCTTAGTGACTTCGTTGTTGGGAGCCACCACGTCGATGGTGTGGCACAGGAGACTGTTCTGCATCAGCTTCTCGTTCTTAGTTGATACCACCATGCTTAGGAGACCGGAGAGGAAATCTGGACTTCCATCAAGGCAAAATAGTTGCCCGTTGTGACCTTAAAATTGATTGTTATTAGGAATTATTGTTAATTTAAAAAAAGCTAATCATTACACAGGGGTACAAGCATGAGACTGTCAACATAACAGGTTTTGGATTCGATTCCCACTCGAAGAAATGAAATATTTAATATTTTAATTTCTTCGCTCTGGTGTCGAGACAAAGCGCGGCGTTTTGCTCCGCCACACAACACGTAAAGCCAACAACAACAAAATTCTACGAAAAGTGGGGAACGGAGTGTCCCAACGCTAGGTCCCCTACCGAAAAGGATTTTTCTTGTATAGTAAATGAGTTCTTACCTTCACGTTCCAATATCTTCGCCAGTTTCAGCATTGGCAGGCAACCAAAACTGTATCCAAGTAGAACGTAAGGACTTCCAGGGCTCAGTCTCGTTTTGACGGTCTAAAAACAAAAGTCACATTATCTAATGGTATAGCTTAAAATTAACAAAAATCAATAAATAAAATCTTTTATCAATAACATATTGCATTCAAACCTATTTAAACAATTATTTTTTTAAAATTTTGCATACTTATCAAGGGCTGATGACAATGCTAGAATATACAAAAATCGGTCAATTGCGAGTTTTAATAAAACTAGGGCACTAATTAATTTCATTTCCACACTATTATACCAAGACAAAGCGCGGTGTTTAGAATTGCCACTCAACGAAAGACGTGAAAGTTGTCCATCCATTCATGTATCCTGCTATATGCAGGATACATGGATGGTTGAAGCTAAAAAAATATCTCTAAATAAAAACCAAATGACGTAGATGGCGTTCACTAGATTCGGACGCAAAAACATACAAATAATATGTAAATTACCCTGTGCAATTTCTCCACCAGGCTGTTGATGTCGTCGCGCTCCAATCCTAGCTGTAACACGCACACCTTCAGCTTGAGACGACGACAGAGTGGTGCCATCACGGCGGCACATCCTTCTATACCAGGTAACACGAACATTACCACTTCATTTTCGTGTACTGATACGTCCGTCTAGAAAAAGTGTGTTTTGGTTTAATTTTTCCCAATTTAATATATTTTCTAAGAGTGTATAAAAATAAAGCTCTATTATCTTTATCCTAAGTTGGAGAGACTCGTGTTCAGTACTGGAAGAGAGTAGGCTGATGGGGATGATAATCATGATGGTGATGATGATGATACTTTCTCCACAGTATAAATAAAGAAAGGATGGTAAAAATTCAACCCGCCATGGATCTTGGATATTGTCATTGTATTCATTAGAATATTATACTTTAGCTAACGTTATTTTTGTTTCTTTTACTATCTTGCGTCAATATCACATGAGAAGCCCGGCTTGAAATAGAAGGGAATCCTAGTTCAAGTGTAAGTCTCCATTCTCACAAATCTACTTTTCGTCGACATGTAAATATATGAATGAGACATTTTTACTGAAAAAAAGTCGTTGTGGTGCAGGAGCATAAGTGTGTAATCCTAAGCGTAACATTTGTGGATTCAATTCCCATTAAAATAAATTATTTATACATTATCAATATTTTCATTTCTTCGCTCTGGTAACAAGACAAAGGGCGTTAAGTGCCGCTAGTCATGCAACGCCTCAAAAATTTGCCGAAAAGTGGGGAACGGAGCATCTTACCATTAGTTTCCCTCAACCTACCCTGCTAAATGCAGGATAGAGCGTGAAACTGAAAAAAAATATTACCTCAGAACCATCGCTGACCATAGTAGGCATGTAAATGAAGGGCTCAGAAGCCAGAGACTCATCACCGTAGTTGCGAATAAGGACCCGAAGACCAGCTGATTCGTCTACTTGGCGAGGAGCGGCTGATGTAGACGCTGCGGCTTCACGCTGAGCAGTCAGCTCTACTAATCTGTACAATAATTTAAAATTATATATTGGATGTAGCTTTCACTAACTTACCAGTGGTATGGTACGATAATCTCGTTGATTGTCCAACAAAAAAATATTTCTTTCCATCGAAGTTCCAGCAGTTCCAGTAGTTCCTGAGATTAGCGTGTTAAACAGATTCTTTGAACTGTCTGTCTATTCCTTACTAACATGTGCAATAGAAATAACATTAAGTTGAATCATCACTCATAATATGAACTTACCTGGCGAAAGTCAAAGTCCTAATATCCTGAGCAGTGAGGAATATTTCGAATTCCCGTTCCAAGGTCTGCTTAATTTCCACCGCCATCATACTGTCCATACCCAACTCAGCGAGCGATACTTGCTGTGACACCGTCTTCAGGTCCTTGATACCTGATTTCGTTGTAAATTTTCTTATATTAGGCACTATTTAAATAAAATACTCGCATCTAAATAAAGACAGTAACTAAAAAAAGTATTATCAAATTCAATACCACACTTATCAATTTCTATTTATTTAAAATTCTGTCTCTCTCTGTCTCTCTCTCTCTCTCTCTCTCTGTCTATCTCTCTCTTCATTATTTAAGGCATTAACAACGACGACATGACTGATGGTTGTGAGTTCGATATCACCTCAGGCAAATTATTATATTTCAATAATAAGACAAAAACCAAACTTAAAAGGATGTTCTACCTCCTACTAATATTATTACTGTAAAAGCTCGTAAGGATGGAAATTTGGTCTACTTTCACGCAAAAACTGAACGGATTTAGATGATTTTTTTCTAAATTCCTTATAATACATAGACAAAAATTCATGTAAAGATTTTGTATTATTTGGATATAGCATAGAAATAAGTTAAGGCAGGCGAAGCATCATTTTGGGTTACTAGTATTCTTTTATGTTGAATATCGTAGAAGTTCATTTGTGTCAAACATTTTCTTGTATAGTGTGCAAAACTACTTTGCAATTATAATAAATATATTGCTAAGACTCAGTTGATCCGAAAAACGATCTCATTTATTTAAAGCTAAGCCGACTTATTCACTAAATATTTCTTACTTTACTAAGTACAGTTAAGTAGTATTAAAAATAATGTGGATGAAAATATTATGAGACTTGTATATATTTTATATTTTCTTTTATTATATGAAATATGGACAAATTATTATTTATCTCTTATGATTCTGATTTATAAGCCATCCAGCATTGCTAAGTTTCATCAAAATCAGTCTGATAGTTTTTGCGAGTCACTCATCACCTCACTTGGGGAAATAAATTATTTCCATTTTCGTTCTGGTAACAAAACAAAGCTGTGTTAGGCTTCACCACTCAGCCCGCAATGTCTCAAAAATAGGGCAGTACCTGGGAAACGGAGTATTCTGACACCAGGTTCCTTCTACATACCATGTGATAAGAGGAAAATTTACCCATAATCTGAGCTACGGCATCTACAATACTTCCACAACCGGACCCTCCAGCCTTCTTCTCAGCAACTACAATAGATGATACAATCACAGCGTCCTGCTTTAAGAACTTGTCCAAAGACAGCAAGCATGATGAGATTCTCTGTTGGAGGGTACCACCGATTTCTAGTTGAACGTCCTCGTCTTGCATATCTGCTACTAGACCGACCTGTTTAAACAGAAAATACAATTGTAAAGAATGGATGGTATATTCCGATATATTAAGTGTCATATTTTAAATATAGATGGTTTAAAGCTGGTTACATAGAGGAAGGAGCTTGGACATTTTAAAAAGGTCCATTAAACGTACACTTGAGTGGCAAATTCCAGCACCACCTCGAGCTTCTCACCCTGGAAATGCCCAAGTGCGAGTACGAACATTCATATTTTTATTAATTTTCGCTTTCTCTTAAAAATTGCTATATTAAATTTGACAGTTGCAGTAACACTAAATAAATGGACAGTATGACGTCGTAAGTCTAACCAACTTTTGTCTGGTCGTCTTTAGACTCGACTAGAAATTCAAAAGGTTTTTTAATAAATACTCATAGAAGTGTTTTTGGCATATTGTTAAAAGAAAATTTAAAAAGGTTTATTATATACCTTTTAAAATAAACTCATTTTCTAAGGAACTGCGCGAGCGTGCGCCCGATCAATTCACAAACTTGAGCCATCGACGGCGTGATCAATCACAGTGACGTTTTAATCGAATAGTTACAAAACTAGTAGTTACATGTAAATATAATAAATTATTTAATAAAAATCTATTTTAGAAAAAAGATATTATAAAGCTGGAGAGTTTATTTATTTGAATGCGCTATTCTCAGGAACTGTAAGTGGCAAAGTAAATATGGCGGACATGTCTTCAAGTATATAATATAATGAAGAAACGCTTGGAAGTTGCATCTCAGCTCTGAAATCGCTCTCAAGATCAATCTCAGAGTTTATATCGGTTTACAAATACAGCCCTATCCGTTTCATTGCATTCAGTTATTATGCCAAGACTTAATAGTTATCATAACTTCTAAAGTTATAATTAAAATGGAGAAAACGATCAAATTTCAAAATAGCCGGTAGCTCCCGCGTCAATGGAACATAATATTGTGAAAATTCACAACTTCAACAAAATAATACAATTTAAATTACTTTATGTGGGCGTTTGTTTTGTTTCTTATGTGTTATAATTTCAATATAAACACTATCGAGTGAAATGCGAAACAATTGCAATAATGTGAAAGAATTTCAGCTTTATCCAATGTAAAAATAGATTTTAATTAAAATATTTTTTTAAACGGACATTTTTTAGGGATACAGCGTGTTATTATTAAATAG
Source organism: Heliconius melpomene melpomene (assembly GCA_000313835.2). Classification (NCBI taxonomy): domain Eukaryota; kingdom Metazoa; phylum Arthropoda; class Insecta; order Lepidoptera; family Nymphalidae; genus Heliconius; species Heliconius melpomene. The sequence goes on along the minus strand of HE669488.1, from coordinate 62,723 downwards.
TTTCACGCTCTATCCCTCATAGCAGGGAAGGCAGAGAAACCTAGAGTTAAGACACTCCGTGCCACACTTTCCTCACAATTTTCATATGTCACCAAGGTGGAACTCAAATAAGCCCGCTGCCCCTTTTCCTGTCACCAAAAATTAAATGTGAAAATGAAAATGACTCTACCCTGTAATGGGATCGAACCGACACTCGCCGAGAAACACTAAATCTAAATACTCACATCGCCAACAGCTCCCCATTGAACGGCAAGTGCTGGGAGACCAAGCTGCTTCCTCCATTCACAGATTCTTTCCATCACTGAGTTGGAGAAACCGTAGTTCGTCTGTCCCGCATTACCACGACCGCAGGATACAGAGGAGAATATCACGAAGTCCCTTTAAATAAGTATTAGATCTATTAATTTCTTTGGATGACTAAACTTTATTTTTGACTTTTAATGGACTAAAAGTCAAAAATAAAGTTTATTATTATTTAAAGTTATTAAACGTAATTTATATAAACTTACTTCAATTTTGGACAAAGTTTCCTGGAAAGTTTATCCAAGTTCATTGTGGCTTGAGCTTTAGGCGCGAACGACGTTCTGAACGTTTCGGGTGTCTGGTTTTGGAAAATGGAATCCTTGAGGACGACAGCCAAGTTGAATATCGCTTCCACTTGTCCCATCGAGTTGGCCATTTTGAGCATTGCTTCACATCCCTCTTCAGTTGTGATATCGTGAGTGGAGATTTCTACTTTAGCTTCGTATCCGGTCCAAGCTCTATAGAAAATAATTAAAATCACTATAAAAATACATATAGTGGAAAATAATAAATTGTATGTTTGTATAAAGTGCTTTATTCTGAATAGTTCCATTATTCAGACTAATTCCTGGCTCCATCATCAGACCAGCTTGATGATACCATACTGTTATGTTATCACCTAAGCTTCGTATGACTGCGGGTCAAACAATAATATAGCTACAAGTGCACCCAATTTCTTTTTTAAGCTTCACACTACGTATACGTGATCCACTACACAAGACGCAATGCTTCGAGAATTCACTGAAAATGGGGAAACAGAATGTTTTAACACTAGGTTCCCTCTGTTAGTTAATTCCCTAATGTTAAAACACTTCGTTCCCCTACTTTCAATGATTTTTTGAAGCATTGCGCTTTGTATAGTGGTACTGAACGCCAAGCTTTTAATTAATAAAAATAAATCCATTCCACCAAGTGGGGATCGAACCCAGAACCGTCGCGTGAGAAATCGTGAGAAAAATATATTTTTAATATCGTGAAAAAAATAAACTTTCATATATAATATTTTTACCGTTTTGAAAAGAATCTTTCATTCGTCACTTACAATAGCTAAACGATCGATTTTAAAGCCCACTGTGGAAGAGCATCCCTTTATTATGCTAAGTGCTTTTATTCGTTCTATATAAGCTTATTGAAATTGAAATTTCATATAAATTTTTATTTTAGCCACGTCTCTTTTAAACTATTAAATTGTATTCAACTATAATAAAAAATATGCCACCTTAGTAAGAATAGAGAAAATAATCTTTTGTTAGCGTACAACGGAACGTTATTTTACATAATAAGAATAAATAACATATATAAACTTACATAAACATATATATATTTATATAATTCAAATTATAACTCACTTTATCCTAGATGCTTGGTATCCATTAGAGATGCCCTTTCTTGAAGTTAAGAGTACTTTCCTGGCACCTCTCAGTATGAGCCAGTCGGCCAGTTCAAGACCGAAACCACCGAGACCTCCCACCACTATGTATACCAGTTCCTCGCTGCACATGTACCTATTGACAGAGGAAAATTAAAAAATATTTTAAATTAAATAAGGAGAGAGAGAGAGAAGGCCAACCATGGTGCAAGGGCACATAGTGTGCTGCAAACTCGACTGATTGTGGGTTCGATCCCCACTCGAGGAAAAGAAATTTATTGAAGTTTATATATTCATTTCTTCGCTCTGGTGTCGAGGCAAATCGCGGCGTTGAATTCCGCCACTCAACACGCAAATTCCACGCAATGAAAAATATTAAAAATTTCATTTGCTCGAGCTAGAATCGAACCCACAACCTGTCGAACTCTAAATAAGTATTGATGTAAGAAATGTTACCTTGGCAGAGCCATCACTGGCGAGCTAGTAGCAATTACAGGACGGTTGGAACGTTCTTCTTCACGTATCTTTATAATTACCTAAAAGATATAAATCGAAATAAGTTTTTAATACTAGTTACATTTTGGCAGTCGTTTTAGTCATCAATGATCTGACTGGGTTTTTCCTCGACCTAGAATCGAACCCACATACTGTTTGTGCCAATGCTGGCCTTGACTGGCCTCATTTTTATATTTTTATTATAACGTAAACAAGCTCCAAGCTTACAACTTAAATTTATTTAAGTTTAGTAGCTAAAGGCTAAAGGAAATAAAAATCCTAATTATTACCTTTCCAATATGTTTTCCAGCAGCCATGTATCTGAAGGCAGCCTCTACTTGATCTTTTCCGAATGTACAGTACGTTAGAGGTCGTACTGCACCACTTTCAATGCCCGAGAGGAGGAGGTCTTGGAGACTCTGTTTAAATGAATTAAAATAAGATTTTTATAATAAACTAGCGGCCCGCCCGCGGTTTCGCCTACGTGAACTACGTTATTATTAATTTCTGTCGCCATGAGTACCTACGTCCTATAAGTGACGTCCATGCATAATTTGAGACTCCTAGCATTTGTAGTAACGAAGTTTCATACAAACTTTCGACCACAAAAACAACCCCTTAGAAGTCGAATATTGCAAATTCCCGTCTTAGCGAGCACCTACGTCCTATAAATAACTCCTATGCAAAATTTCAGATTCCTAGCACATGTAGTTTCTGAGATTTCGTGATGAGTGAGTGACCTTTCGATTTTATATACATAGATTAGAGGGTAGATAGAACCTAGTTGGGTTAGTTAATTAGTTATAGTTATTTAAAAGGGAATCGAACCCACATCAATAGTGTTTTCATTTAGACATTTTTCCAATACCTGCGCCACGACGACCTCTTATCCATGTATTAATAATCTTATGTATTAATAATCAAGAAATTGAAGTTATTTAATATATTCGCTCTCCAGGTAAGTTTCAATTTTCAATCTCATCATAATGTCTCTAAATTTGTAACGGAATATACAAATTGGAGATGGACTTGAAAAATTATGAATAAAAATGGAAATTCTCCATTTGTATAATAATTGTTAAATTAATATAACTTTTAAAATTATACAAAATTAGTACCCTTCTGAACTCGTAGCTCAGGTCGAATATGTAGTCCAACATAATGCCGTGGAAGGAGGTCTCCTTCAGGAAGAAGTACATGCCGATGGGAGTGTTGTTGCTGATGTCGAATTTACCGATCTCGAGGAACCGACCGCGGTAGCCAAGACAACGGACTGAAGCCTGAAGGAAAGAAATAAATAATCAAAAATCTGCTTCACACTGTATCCCATACACAGCAGGGTAGGCAGAGGGAACCTAGTGTTAAAACACTCCGTTCCCCACTTTCTACCGAACTCTGGAGGCATTGCGTGTAGAGTGGCGGAAATATTTAATTTCTGATGGAAAGAAATACATAATATAATATTTTTTAGCGTCTATTCCACATAAAGAAAAGGGAACCTAGTGTTAAACTTGAGATGTTGTATGTTAAGAGGTGTTCAACGCCGCGATTTGTCTTGTACTGGAGCGATGAAATGAAAATAAATTATTCCTTGGAGTGAGAATCACAACTGTCAGTCAGTCAGAGACTGACTGAATATATTTTAAAATTCTCAATACAAAATTTACTATGTACTAAGGTACTTAAGCATCTTCACGTTTTATCCCGCTCAGCAGGGTAGAGTTCGCAAGAGTGGAGTGGCAAGGGAAAGTGGAGATCTAAGTCACTCAACACGCAATGCCTTAAGAATTCGGCAGAACTTTCACCCTACCATGCTATTTGCATGGTATAGCGAGAAGCTACGATACAGTCGCTGAGAGGGAATCATGGTGATATATTCAGTTGCTAATTTCGATTTTGAACTCACCTGTAATTTTTCGTCTGACAGGGAGTTCAGAACCAGGTCCACTCCCTTTCCGTTGGTCTCTTTTCTGATCATGTCCTCAAAGGAAGTGTCACGAGAATTGCCAATATGACTGTCTGTTGAAAAATGATCAAAATAATGAAAAAAATACATATAGGGCATTTTTATATTTTAATATCAAGCTATGTTACTTTAAAGAAAAACGGCAAAGTAAGCCCAAATTGTAAAATCCTTTGCTGGTATATCCTGAGCTTTAGATAATACTTTTCTTAAATGTATATTACACGGACTAGACTTGGTACATTACAAAAACTTACCCTTAAGTTGAGGGAAGAGTTTTTTGATGAATGCCCGCTTCTCTGGAGTACCAACAGTCGTAAACACTTCGCAGCCGCTGTGAAGGGCGACGTTGATGGCCGCCTGTCCCACACCTCCGGAACCAGCGTGGATGAGGATGGACTCACCACGGCGGATTTGTCCCACCATGACCTAGAAGTATAATTTTGCTAAATCTTATCCGTATAAATCTAATTAACAAAAGTTGTTTTACAAATAGTTAGTCAAAGGTGGCAATATGTATCTTGTTTTAATAGATCTAAAAAAGTTCATATTTAATATTGTGCCTAATCAAAAACTTACTAAGGCATAGTAAACAGTTCCATAGGCAACCGGTACGGAAGCTGCTTCTTCGAAGGTCCATTCGTCAGGGATGCCCCATGTGAGCGCTCTGTCTCCCTCTATCATGTTCGCCATGCCGCTGTTCCTGACCATGGCCATTACTCTGGCACCACTAGGAACACAAATTAAATTCTTGTATTTTTGTACAGGTGTGAGACTGTTTTAATAAGAACGTACCTAGTTTCTTTTAATTTTGTTAGAGCACTACCGTTCTATATTAGGTGTAGTTCTTCAAATCGCAATAAAAAAGTTTCATTCAAATCCGCTCAGTAATTCAGAAGATCTACGTATACAAATAGACAGACAGAAAAAAATTGTCCTTATAGCAAAATTTTTTTTTTAATAAAAATGTGTGATTTAAAACTTCTTTTTACTGTTTTCTTATAATGAATATGAACGATGAACTACTAATTAAAAACCTAAGTATAAGGTATTCAAATTATAATAGCGACAATGCTTTTAGTTTTTCATTAAACCAAATACATTTTTATTGTTATTTTAAAGTAAAATAGGAATAAAAGCAACATAGATTAAAAATAACCGACGATATATAAATTGAAACTGTGATATCTGAATCAGCAGTACGACAATACATTTATCTGAGAATAGATTTCGGTGTTGATATCTTTGAATGGACAATTTCGATAATAAAATGCATATCTTTCTACCTATTTCAAACAATTATACGTTTGTATATATTTTGTAAATTAATTATGAATTATTATTTATTATGAAAGCTTTTTATCATCTTAAAATTTATTAAAAAAAAACAGTCTTAAAAGATGAGGGAACCTAGTTCCCTCTCCCTATTCTTTTTAATTACAAATGTCAACCAAAATATACTGTTTCGATTAATTAAATAATGTTCGATTAATTAATTAATTAAATAATGTTTATTATTCAATTTTGTCTTCAACTCATAAAATCAGTTATATGAATACTTACTTTTGCGTCCTACCGACAATTTCGAACCCTTGCACGCACTCCTGGGCGAGACGACCGCGGGCCACTGCGTCCACAGTGACACGTCCCATCGCCGTCATCACGTCACGGAAGTTGAGTGCCGCGCAGTATACCTAACATAATTTAGGAAAAATTACTTAATTAAAACTATAATAAACTACTTAATTAAAAAGGAAGTAGCAGGAACCTAGTTTTAAGGATCAATGCTCCCCATTTTCCGCCAAATTTTCGTGTGAAAGAGAGAGAGAGTGAAAATACTTTTGAAATTTATAATAAACATGCTTTTATATTCTCTACTTTTTTTTCTACCTCTACACTATTTATATTGCCCTATAAAAAAGGAACAGAGTACCTTAACACTAGGACCGCGCTACCTATTACTGCTATATGCGCATAGGATGAAGCTAAAAATGATAAAAGATAGTTTAATATTTCTTTATTCTCATATTAAAAGTTTTAAAAAAATCCTATCTATAAACGTTATTGGCAAAAAAATGGTTATTTTCAGTCTATTTCATAAAAATATGACTTTATACTATTTCAATATTTGACAAGAGCAGCGTTCGATCACAATTAAATATTGACGTGAAACGTTAGCTTTTCTCTTCTCATTTTTTTCCAATTTTTAGTTTAAATTCGTTCACTTATTTTTATGTTTTTTATGGTATTCGATAAGGTAACGCAAACGTAGAACAAAGCCACTGGATGGAATACGCCTAGGATTTTTTATAGGATGTATATTGCAGCAGGGTAGGCAGAGGGTATCTGAGAAGATAATGTTAAAACACTCCGTTTTCCGCCAAATTCTGAAGACATCGCGTGTTAAGTGACGGAACTCAACGAAACATTTCGTTACCACAGCGAAGATATGAAAATATTTAATATTTTATTTCGCACGAGACAAAACTAGCCTCATATTAATTTAATTTTATTTTTTACTAGCGGACGCGCGCAGCTTCGCTTGCGTATTTAAGGGTGAATTCTAATAACCCATGAAACATGTGTTCAATGAAATATTTTTAAGAGTCTAAATTTCAAATTTTATAAAAATCGGTGGCGATTTAAAGATTTTTCTATACAAATTTTCAACCCCTTATTTGCACCCTTAGGGGGTGAATTCTAGAAAACCATGAAACATATGTTCAATTAAATATTTTTAAGAGTCTAAATATAAAATTTTATAAAAATCGGTGGCGATTTAAGAATTTTCCCATACAAACTTTTAACCCCTTATTTGCACCCTTAGGGGGTGAATTCTAGGAAACCATGAAACATGTGTTTAATTATATACGTTTAAGAGTCGGAATTTCAAATTTTATAAAAATTGGTGACGATTTAAAAAAAACCTATACAAACTTTCAACCCCTTATTTGCACCCTTAGGGAGAGAATTCTAGAAAACGATGAAACACGTGTTCACTTAAATACTTTTAAAAATCTAAATTTCAATTTTTATAAAAATCGGTGCTGATTTAAATTTTTTTCCATACAAACTTTGAACCCCTATTTCCCCCTTTAGGGTTAAAATTTTTCAAAATCCCTTCTTAGTGGATGTCCAGATTACGAAAGTAAACTTTTGTCCAAATTTAACGTTTCTACCATCAGCGGTTACGGCTGTGCGTGCGTCTTACCTCAGTCAGTGAGGACAAGTCCTTTTATATATATAGACTAGCGGACGCGCGCAGCTTCACTTGCGTATTTAAGGGTGAATTCTAATAACCCATGAAACATGTGTTCAATGAAATGTTTTTAAGAGTCGAAATTTCAAATTTTATAAAAAATCGGTGGCGATTTAAGAATTTTCCCATACAAACTTTCAACCCCTTATTTGCACCCTTAGAGGGTGAATTCTAGAAAACCATGAAACATTTGTTTAATTATATACGTTTAAGAGTCTAAATTTCAAATTTTATAAAAATTGGTGACAATTTAAATAAAACCTATACAAACTTTCAACCCCTTATTTGCACCCTTAGGGGGAGAATTCTAGAAAACGATGAAACACGTGTTCAATTAAATACTTTTAAAAATCTAAATTTCAAATTTTATAAAGATCGGTGCCGATTTAAAAAAAATTCCATACAAACTTTGAACCCCTATTTCACCCCTTTAGGGTTAAAATTTTTCAAAATCCCTTCTTAGTGGATGTCCAGATTACGAAAGTAGACTTTTGTCCAGATTTAACGTTTCTACCATCAGCGGTTACGGCTGTGCGTGCGTCTTACCTCAGTCAGTGAGGACAAGTCCTTTTATATATATAGATTATAAGATACTTACATTGATTAAAACGCTTTCGGGATTCTTGAAAACTTGATTTTCTCTTATTGGCCCTTCGAGCCATTTCAGCGTAGACAAATCACCGATGGTCAGAGTGTTGACGAACGCGTGGTGAGCTGTCACAGTCTCCAAGTCTCCCATAAGTAAATGTCTGTACGTTCCCCAATTACCCTAAATAAAAAGATTTTTTTTAACCAAATATAAAAAGATGAAAAAAGTACTTTAAATATATTCACAACTGCTTTAATGTAACTTTAAAGCTTTCCTTATAATTCTTTGTACTATGTTTATGAAAATATTTATTTACTTACGTCTAAGTAAACATTAATAGCCAAATCCTTGTCTAATTGTTCTTCATAGAACTCCAAGTCGGGATTGAACTCTGGTGCTGATGCATCAGATATGAGGAAACCATGGACTATTTCACCACCTGGTTCTTTTCTCAGACAATTAATCAAACCCAATAATCCATTGATATATTCATCTTGGCTGTAAATAACCAATTTCTGACCAGCCTTAAGTTCCTCCTTGACTTTGTCAATCCATGCGTATGTTTGATCGGCTGTGACGATTTTGATAAATTTAGCAGGTTTTGCACCAACGCGTTTACGGAACATCACGATGTATTCTAGACCAGTGTCTTGTATGGAGATGATGTCTAACTTATCGGAATAGTCTTTAGGATTAATTGGTTCCGTTTCTCTGCTGATAAGGAAGCACTTTTCACGAATTGCCAGAAGACCCTGCTTCAGTACCTTCGAATATAAAAAAAATAATCATATCAAGTCAAATTAAATATAAACTAAAATTCTATCTTGTCGTGGTATCTAGTAAAATTATAGTACATTTTTCTACACTTACGTCTGGTCTTTGTAGTAGATTAGCACCAACAAATATAACGGTATTTGCTTCACCAACAAGCTTCTTGTTCTCAACAGTAATATGTGAAGGCATTTCTAATGGCTCTTCAGAGAATACCGTCAGTTCCGCCTGTACTAGAGGTAAGTCACCCAAAATATCACCAATTTTTTCCATTATAGGTTCTAAATTGTGATTTTTGTACACTTCGTCAGCTATTTCAATACTTTTAACTTTGTACGTTTGTATGTTTTCAAGAATCAATTGAATATTAGCCCTGAGAATATCTTCAATCTAAAAAAAATAATATATGAATTTAATTAAATGTTTTAATTTGGGTTAAAAATAAATTATTATTACGCATTACTATACGTTTTAAAAAGTTAATTCTATAACTATTTACCTTCATTTTTGATTTTCCAAAATTGGGAATGAACACATTCTTCTCTAAAACGGGAACCCCGAGAGGAACTCTCTTCGAAATAGGTGTAGCGTGAAGTCCACGAACTTCTACTCCTCCGGCCCTAATAATTTTAATATGTTAATTTACATTTTGATTTATTTACATTTTCATTTATTTACATACATAATTTCACAAAACCTTATTTAGTTACCTTATTACATCAACATGAGGATACACCCTAATTTCGAAGCTCTGACGGTTAGAATCAGGATTCATTTTGGATATAGCATCATAATGTATTCCGGCATCAATACAAAGTCTCTCTATCCTCGTTGGGACGAAGAGTCCTCTCGTATCCTGTCCTATAATTTTCATTTGCAGCATACAGTCCATGAAGGTGACCCAGTTGTTAACCCACGCGAGGCGACCACGGGTGCCTTCTACATTACAACCGATGACGCCACGGAAGAGGCCACTAAAATTTTATAATTATATTAAGAAAAGGATTTCTATTCTACAGAAGATATAAGTGTTTTATACTATAATTGGAATAATCATATAAAAATAATAAAAGACATAATTAAAGAACTCTTAAAAAATATTGAATTAAGTAAATGGAAACTTATCAACCATCAATTTAAATACCTGTACTGGTATCCTCTAAGACGAAGCTCCTTATAGAAATCTTTAGTGAGTAAATGCTTAACATTAGGTCCAGTAGCTTCTGGTTCAGCAGGAAGTGCACGGTATTCTTGTCCAACATTCTTCTTTGCATAGATCCGACCTGTTACAATGGATGCACCGCTTTCTACGATCTATGAGAAATAACAAAAAGAACATTTGTTTCTTTTACTGTTCGGTTATTTTTATTCTTCATAAATTTACATGTATCAGTACTTATTCCTCTACAATTTGACGGAAAGTGTGGAAGTGTCTAAATGGGAGTGGAATGTATGAATGAACACTAGGTCCCCAGATTCCCTTCTATGTACGGAATACATCGTGAAGCTATAAAAAAAATATGAATCTTACCTCGAAATGTCCACTGCCCTTTTGAATCATAACAATGAACTCCAAGTTTCCGTCTTTCGGTATATTGGTTGCACGTTGGAATCGAACATTCTCGAAGACAACAGACACTTCAGTGTAGAGCTCTCCCATCATCATACCAAGAGTTTCCCATACCATCACTAGGTAACCCGTAGCAGGGTATAAGTTGCGACCTAGGACATAATTATTTAAATTATTATGCCCTTGAAATCCTCATGAAATTTTTAGAAATATTCTAAATTATGAAATATATTGAGTGAGGTCGTTTTTCTTCTCATGCTTTTTACGTGACAAACAGACATGACTTATAGCCCAATTATCCACGACAGCGCCAAAAATAGAAAAAGATATATATTTATTATAACTAAAACTAGAATAAAAAGCGTAATATACCATCAACAACGTGCCCCGCCATGTATTCACTGTCCTCATCAACTATGGACATTCTTACGGTCCTTTCTCCAGACTTCATTTTCTCTTGAGCCTTGTATGATGTAACGTACCTAGAGTAGAGAAAGTTTTTTTGTATTATTTTTTAATTTTAGTTCAGCTTCACGCTGTATCTCGCATATAGCAGGGTAGGTAGTGGGAACCTAGTGTTATAACACTCTGTTCTATATTTTCCATCGGAAAATTGTAACTAAACATACACACGACTCTTATGAAAATATATTTGTACCTATAATATCGCTGTTTTTACATGATTAGTTATAAATTTAACCTATCTATATTTTCTTACTAATTTTCTAAAACTGTATAGCTTGTTTGGTTGAACGCGGTAATCTCAGCAACTAGTGTTTCGAAAAAAGGCTACAATAGTTAAAGGTAATCATTTGGTTATAGAATCAATACACAACTCTTATATATTCTTATCATGGGAACTAAGGTAAAAAGCCAGATATTGCTTTAAATCGACCCAATAACCTCTTCAGCATCATCATCCCCCCATTCCACAGCCAGCAATTACACAAGTCCATGTATTACAGTCATGTTTTAATTTCCAACACTTAATCAACACTCATTGCTACATACTTTGAAAAATACCGCAACATTATATTCGATGAACAAAGTGTACGCAATAGATCAGCTGGGCAGGGCTGTCGTGTGCATGGTTTGGACAGGTATTTATTTTTCTAAATGGCCCTAGTGACATAGGTCATAGGCTGCCTAAATAAATGGAGTTTTTAGGGATACGTACTTTTTTGTGGAAATGAGAAAAAAGAGAAAGGCCAGTCAGGGGTATAACCATGTAATTCTAAACGCGATAGGTTGTGGGATCGATTCCTAGATGGAGAAATGAAATATTTAATATTTTTGTAAATGGCCCTAGTGATATTGGTCATACATAGGCTGACTAAACGAATGGAGTTTTTAATGAACGCGACGTTGAGTCAACCTAACCAATACTTCCAGAATTTCTTGAAAAGTAGGTACCGGAAATGGCCTTATGGGAAGGGAATTTCTTATCACAAGGTTCCCAGGTTCACCCTGCCTACCCTAAAATATGCGGCATACATCGTGAAGCTAAAGAAAAATAAAAATTATATAATAATATTTCTTATTATTATACTTCTAATGGGCAAAAGACCATATTTTTTACCTAAGACCGAGTAAACAACCCTGTGGGAGCGATTTGTTTGTGGCTGCGTGATGGATGCTCCCCTATTAATATTCGTACGACTTTATTGCGTCGGGTCAGTATACGCGGAAAAATTGCCTTTATTTCTCAAATAAGTAAATAGATGCAGTATATTATATGAAATAATTAATTACTAAAACTGAGGCCGTCATGGTGCAGGGGTACAAGCGTGTGACTGTAACGTGACGGTTGTGGGTTCGAACCCCCACTCGGGGAATGAATTATTATTTCTTCGATCCGGTGTCGAGGCAAAACGCGGCGTTGAGTTTCGCCAGTCAATACAGAATGCCTTCAAAATTTGGCAGAAAATGGGGAACGGAGTGTCTTATCACTAGATTACCTCTGCCTACCCTACTATGTACGAGATACAGCGTCAAGCTGAAAAATATATATTAATTGAAATTATTTAATAAGACTATAATAAATAAATGAAATGTTAATTAAAATGTATTAATAATAAAAGTCACAATTTAGTATTTTAAAAGAGAGAGATACATACCAGTCCTCACTGTGTTCCCATTCAACAAGATGCGAGATCATGGGCGTTCCTTGTGATACCGGCAGCGGCACTCGCGGGTATATCTCCGCTAGGTGCGGGTTCAAGCCGGCCTCGTACAATCTGATGGAATTAAGTCCAATTATAATACTAATTTGTTTAAGAGAAAACAAAATAAAAAAACATTTTCTCCGCTTATTCCTTTTCTTAAAGTATAAAACGTATAAAACTAAAAAGAGAAAAAACGGTCTTATTGTATTTTTGCTTTAAAAAAACCATATTCTTGTTACAAATACTCACTTGCCCAAAGCTGTGAACAAAACTTGGACATTATCGTCATGTTTCCTTTCAGTTAAAGCGACATTGATGACTTCCTTCTTCAGAGAGCGACGCAAGATGGCTTGTAATAGACCGTGTGGGGCGATTTCGATGGTGATGGCATTTCCTGGGATGAGGCGTGCACTTTCTTCGAACAATACTGGGCTCTGGTAAAAAGAAATGACCATTATACTAGGTTTCAACACTAGGTTCCCTCTATATACTCTAAATAAAAGCTAAATAAAATTTAAAAAGGCAACAACTACATTTTTGAATACTCTCTAGAAATCTATAGAATCTTACCAATAAATTGTTAGTGTGGTATTCGGCCGAAGACAAATCTGCCTTAGAGTCCTTCCACAGTGCTTGGGGCACGGAGGTGGACACCCATCTCTCTGATCTTAGTTTGGGATTTGGTATTACTTCCCTCAAATATTTCAATAGTTTCGGGCCTGTATAATAATATTTACATATTAACCATTAAAATATGAGTAAATTATAATTCGTCGTAGATTCAATTCCCAGGGAATGCTTATATTTGAACTTTTTCATTATCTTAATCTGATAAGAAAGCAAAAATAAGGATCGAGTTTCGTCACTTAATATACAACTTGTGCGGAAAATTAAAATCGAGTGAATTAACACTTGAGTCTCTTCACCTACCCTACTAGATTCAAGGAAAACGACTTTCCCGAAATTTAAGCAATATTATCATATTATTTTCATAGTTAATTATATTTTTCAATTAACCTCAATAACGAATTTCTTATTTTTGAACTACCCTCAATGAATAATTTCTTAAGCAGTCTAATAATAATTGTAAAAAAAACTAAACAAAAATTATAGGTATGTTTACCAGCTTCAGCTATATATTTGGAATGATAAGCGATGTTTGAGCACGGCACTTCCTTCGCGAACACTCCTTGAGCGACCAGCTTGGCGACGAAGCTCTTCATGATGTCGGCTGGACCGGATATGGTGCTGGAGTCGGGACCATTGTGACAGGCAACTTCAATTTCCGGTGGGATGATTGTCTTGATCTATGGGTAACATTTAAAGCAGGTTTTTTTTTTAGCTTCACATTGTATCTCAGAAATACCAAAATAGGCAGAGGGAACCTGGGGTTGTTATCCCCATAACTCCCTAATTGTAAGGGTTAGAGGCAAAAAGCTATAATATTGATATTAAATATCAGGCTAGATCCGTTAAACGAAAATATTTTACTTAAACTTTTTATTTTAACTTCATTGATAAGAAAATATGGCTTAGTGGTCAGAACGCTGGCATGGTTTTCAGTAGGTGTGGGTTCTAATCCCGCTACGTTCAAAATTTTATACATTATCTGATAATAGTAATTATAAAATATATTATATACTAGCGGCCCGCCCGCGGCTTCGCCTGCGTGAACTACGTTATTATTAATTTCTGTCTCCATGAGTACCTACGTCCTATAAGTGACGTCCATGTAAAATTTGAGACTCCTAGCATTTGTAGTAACGAAATTTCATACAAATTTTCAACCCCAAAAACAACCCCTTGAAAGTCGAATATTTCAAATTTCCGTCTTAGCGAGCACCTACGTCCTATAAGTAACTCCTATACAAAATTTCAGATTCCTAGCACATGTAGTTTCTGAGATTTCATGATGAGTGAGTAACCTTTCGATTTTATATATATAGATTATACCTCATTGTAACCAAGACCGACAGCCGCCATGGATCCCTTGATGAACGGGGTTTCAACAGAGGCCAAGCCTCTGCTGTACGCGGACAAGATCATCTGTTCCGCTGTGAAACATCCATCTGCGTAGGCGCATCCTAGCTCGCCCACGCTGTGACCTAACGGCAAAAAAAAATAGAATATATCATGTTTTTACTTGAGTTAAGTTTCGTCACTCAACAACACTTAAACAACAGAGTGTTTTAACACTAAGTTCCTTCTGCATTTTTTGCTTCGTATGTTATAATATGATACAGCGCAAAAGTAGGAAAACATTACGCCTGAGATTTTTTTATAATTTTTTCTTCAATAAATATGTAGGTATAGATTTTTAGAATATAAGAAATTTAAATACACGGTAAAATACTAAAATAAACATAATGTAAAGAATATTTTATTCTATTCTATAAACACATTCAAATGATTAGGCTTTAGCTAGTTTTATCCATTCTAAAACTACTTCTGTATGCAAATTCATAGAACACTACGGGTATGAACGATTACGTATTTATGTAGCTGTTTTCGAATGAATAGTAAATGTTTCATTTCAACATAACAACGTAACAATAGAATAAATATTAAAATTACTTTACGTTTAAAATATTTTAAAAAAATATTTTCATATAAAAGAATAATATGTAATTTTCACAACTAGTAAGTAGCAAGATTCCATTGAACTGACACCACTTACTTCTTACTTTACTTTAAATGAAACAGCTAATTAAAATGTCATTCCTATTCATTTTTACCAACTTTTTTTAAATATAGCACTGTAGGCAGAAGGAACGTAGTGGCAAGATACTCAGTTCTACTTCCCGCCAGAATTCAAGACATTAGGACCTACTTAGGTACCCTTAGTTTAATTCCATATTTATCCATCATTAAATGAACAGAGTGACCCATCACTATATTCCCTTATTATATAGAAAATAGTTCTAAAAAGCCGTCTAAATAGGTAATTATTTAATTTATGTACACTACAGCAATCACTTAGCAGTTTCGCACAGTATCATCCATCAGTGCTAAATAGGCTGTGATTTATTTGTGACGCGTTAGTCTTCTAAATTATAGCACCAATTTGTGCGCTTTGTGTTTACGTGGAACTTCATAGAGAAGGGTAGTAACTCAGTTTTGTGATAAAAGAAATAATTAATCAACCCTTGCCCCGACCCCCCAATGTTTGCGCTGGAGAAGGTTATAGGGTTTTTTATTTAATATTTACTTCACGCTGTACGCAGGGTAAGCAGAGGGAACCTAGTGTTAAGGCACTCCGTTCCCCATTTTTTGGGATATAGCGTAAAGGTGATTTGATTTGATTTTTTTATGTTTTTGAGTGATGAAAAAGCTTACCAATGATAAAATCTGGTTCGATGCCAACCGCTTTCAGAACGTCAGTGAGACCGATCTGTACCGCCGCTATACCAATGAAAGAGTTTAGGATGTTATCATAGATCTTGGGGTCAGCTTCCGTGATGATCTTGGTCAGGTTTACGCCTTTAGGTTCTAACGCCTTGTGACACCTATTGATAAAATAATAAAAAAATATTACTATCCTACTTTTTTCTCATCTCATACAAATAATATTTTTAAAGGTTTTCTTTGTTATTATTTCTTCATATTTTTTTTTATTCGCCAATCTTTAACCAGTTTTAATATTATAAGCTCCTCTTTTGTATTACTTTGATTATTACCTATATTATTTCTCATCTGAACTACTATAGAGACAAGAAAAAAAGGAAAATGCTTACTTTTCAATAGCAGCAGCAAAGACAGGTATTCTCATGAGTTGAGTTGCCATACCAGCCCATTGCGAGCCCATGCCTGAATAGACGAACCAAACTGGACGACGTACACCAGAGAAGTATTGAATGTCGCGAGCCAGAGATACAGCTTTCGATGGAGTTGAGCCTAAAAAGACGCATTATTCATATTAAAATCTCTTAGAAATATAAAAGAAAAATATTAAATGAAATAATTTTACTTAAAAAAAAATTATATCTCAAAAGGCAAATTTAAACCATTTCTCTTACCCAATAACGAGTATCCCCTAACAACGTGTCCAGTAACATCTTCATTGTGAATACCATGTAACAATCTGATGAGTTCAACATCAACTGTTCTGGATTCCAAGTCATCAAGGATCCTCGCTACAGCAGATTCTGTACGTCCCGAGATGCAGACGAGACGCGGCAAGTCGTCTGATGGCATACCATTGTTGACCTATAAGAAAAGTAACAGATGAAATTAATTTCAATTGTAATTTTCTATTGAAATTGTATAAATGAAATTTTAATTCTAATAATTTTTAAAAAAAGAAGATACAATGGAGAACGTAGAGGTCCTCTCAGCCTTATAAATGTGGGCAAGATAGGTAAGTAAAAAAAACTAAAATTTTGATTTACTTTCATAACTGAAATTATAATAATAAAGATAGATACCCAAACTCTTACCTTTGGTCTCGCAACGTTCTTCAACAAAGTATGAGCGTTGGCTCCTCCAAAACCGAAACTGTTGATACCAGACATGCCTCTGTTCCATGGTTGTTTTTCGGTGACCACTTGAAGTCTTCCGGAGGCGAGTGAAGCTACACCTTCTCTTGGGACTTTGTAGTTTAGATTTGGTGGAATGTAGCCAGTTGAGTAGGCAATGCAGAGCTAAAATAATTCTAAACGTTAAATTTTCACAATAAACGCTATAATAGACTGAAAAGTTTTTTATCATAATAATAAGTAAAGAATTTGACTTCCTCATGTATCAAATTATTATTAAAATTTCAATACATTCGATTAGGTTTATTTAATTTTAGAATCTTTATATAAAACAATGCAATAAAAAGCAATTTATAATCCAACTACTATCAGTTAGACGAACAACTTTGACAAGAGTCTCCAATACAAGAGTCAGTTTCAACAGTTTTCAAATTTACGCCAGAAACAAATTACCTTTGCAATTGAACAAAGACCGGACGCGGGCTCGCTGTGCCCCAGATTGGATTTGATGGAACCGATCATGAGAGGTTCAGAACGACCCGTGCAAAAGATCTCGTCGATGGCTTTCAATTCTTCTGGATCACCAACTCTGGTACCTGCCCAGAAAATGTTATGCAATTAAAGAGATTATACATATATCAAATATAATAACTTTACGCTGTATCCCGGAATATAGCAGGGTAAGTAGGGAACCTAGTGTTGTGATACTCGGTTCCTCACTTATCGCGGAATTTTTTGAATGAATAGCGTGTTGAGTGGAGGAACTCAACGCTACGCTTGAATCACCAAAATGCTACCAGAATAAATCAATGAAAATAATTTATGACCCTATAGCTGATCATATAAGTATCTTTTATTATGTAATTTACTTTAATTATCTTGTACTTGTATAATTTCATTAAATTAATGCCTAAATTGATCAACCAACCATTAATATCTTTAACAATAAAACATAAAAAATTATTTATTAAAAAAACCGTTCATCATCGAGGCTTTGTAAACTTTTCCTTTACCCAATAAAAAATATTTATGAAAACACCGCCATATTTACATTTTCCATCTTAATCAAATCATTTCAATTGACGGTATAATAATTTCACATAATTCCCTCCATGGGTGGAGGGGAGGGTACATACACGGTATTTAATTTTAATTAAAACGTCCACCGAATGGACTTATTGCCTCTTTGAGGGTCGCAATCTGTATAGAGCGATCATTGAGAACGATTCATTGCATTCATTCATTCATTCGATATTATTTGCATTTTTTTATAGCTTCTTATTTTTTTCTATGTATCCTGCACTGCAGAGAGAATATAGTGTTAAGACACTCCGCTACCCATATTCCGTTGAATTTTCGAGACATTGCGTGTACTGTGAACTTACTTACTTAGCCATACTTTACGTTTTTACCAGAACGAGATAACAAATATATATGTAAACAATTATTCCTCCTAGTGGAAATCGAATCCACACTCATCGCGTTCTCAGTTACACAGTTATTTCACTGTGCCACTGTGCCTCATGTCGTTTAAAAGCCAGCATTTTTCTTAAAACGGACATTTATCCATCCTTTGTGTTGGGAACAATAGTTGTGATGAAAGAGATTTTTAATTTCACATCGTCGGACTGTTCTTGGAGGTCTCAGTTTTATCTATTAGTCTTTTCATGTTTCATGATTCTTTTACACTTATACAACGGTCTTTTTAAGTGCTGGATAAATGAGCTCGACGTTTGTTTACAGATGGTACTAACGTTTCAAGCTATATTAAAAGAACTGTACAAAAGACTTTCCGTTTACAGTGACTTTTATAAATTTTTAGCTTTAAGAGTACATTTTTCGTGGAATTGTAAAAGGGTATGCTGTATAAAATAAATCAACTCATGTGCGTGCATCCTGTATACGAGGTGTAAATTGAAATATGCTTAATTAGCATCTTGTTTTTCGTATAGTTTTTTTCATTTGCTTCGTTAAGAAAACAATGAAGATATTTGGGATATTACGTAGTGGAAATCAAGAAAGTAGTGGAAATAAGGTCCAAGAAAACAAATATATCTATTCTCAGTTTTAGAGAAGACTAGTTTTAGTCAAGTCCCGTGCAAGACTTGATCGAAGGCCTTCGCCAAGTTCAGACTAATTGCCAGCTCCTAACATTCTTAAAGAAAATATTTTAATTTGCTTTTGTTGTTTGGCAATAAGAAAAAAGTCTTTTATATAAATAACAATAGTTTAATAACGTTGCCTAAATAACTATTCATATAAAAAGCATGTACCTGTAAATAATGAAAAAGAAATCTATAAATTTTAAGACATAACTTACCAGTTCCATGAGCTTCCACAAATTCCAAGGTATTCGGTGGAATGGAGCACTCTTCATAGAATTCACTGAGTAAAAGTTTCTGGATGTTACCAGCCGGGTACGTGATACCTTGTTCCTTGTAGCCATCGCAGTTAGTTTTGGCGTGAAGAATTTGAGCGTATACTCTAAAAGAAATAATTATATTTTTAACAAAAAAAACTTAATTCTTCAATTTCAACCAAATCCTATAAACCAAACCTAACCAAACTTTCATCAAAATATCCTTGAAGTGTATCTTTTCCAATAAAAAAAATCTTCGTAATCGTTTGGCGGTATTGAGATATTCGTCCATTCTTAATGCAAATTTAAGACTTATGTTATTTTCTCATAGATATCATCAGAAATGGACCAAATTAAATTGGGACTGTTAGAAGTGGAATGAAACAAAAATCAAAATTTCTTATTTTATTGAAATCTATATTGTTTAGTTTTAAGCTGGAGTGAGCCTTAACTCTAACCAATTGATAAATACAAAGAGATATTAAATTTTGAGGTAATTATTAATATTATTTTATTAACTCACAATTTTCTAAGTGTATTTACTAAGTAATATTTTAGCATAATATTGCTAGTTATATAAATAAATATGAATATTACTATCAAAGAAACAAGAATAATATAAGTATACTAACTAACCTTCTGGAATCCTTGGCTTTTTGCAGAAGCACTACAACTATGGCTTCAGACCGAGCGTAGCCATTGGCGCTGTTATCAAAACTCTTGCATCTACCATCGGGTGATAGCACACCCAATCTGTGAACAAATTTAAAAAAAATCTATTATTTTTTTTCACTTTCACGCTGCACTTTCAGCTTAGTGTTGTGACACTACGCTCCCCATATACCGTCTTTGGGCGCATTAGGTGTTGAGTGGCGGAACTCATCAGTCATCGTCGCGTTTTGCCTCTCACCAAAGTGAAAATATTAAATATTTAATTTCCTCGGGAATCGAACCCACAACCTGTCGCATTTATAGTGTCACGCAAAGCTGAAGGCATGAGTGTATCTAGATATATTTTCCTGGGGGGCTTTTTTTTTTGTTGGTAAAACTTTTAGAGTAGGTAAACTATTCTGGGGTGGAGACAGCCTATCCGGCTCCCCCCCATTCCTACGCCCATGGCTATAGGTATTGGGCTAGCCATGTCGGCAAAAACACTAGCAACTAGGTATTACGTATATAAGTTATCTGTATTGGAAAGCAAAGTTTTGAATTTATTTCTCTTTTAGATTTCATTGTTCTATGGTAAGTTAGCATTGTCCGTCGAAACGATATTGTCACCGAGACTACGAACTAGTACAAAACTTTTAGAAACTCTATCCATCCAATTACTATAAAGGAACTCGGGAAACTTTAGGGTAATTTAATATACTCGTAGCTCTTAGCTGACTTTTCTGTACACATTTTAGCCTTTTCACATGTAAAAAAAAAACTAAATATAAGCGAATTCTTAGAAAACGTATCGGGAATCGAACTTGCGCCTATTGGAAGAACATATATATGTATTTATACCATATAGTGGAACTCAACGTAACACTGCCAGAGCGAGGATCTGAAAATAATGAATTGCGCCTAGGGGTTATTGAACCCACAACTAACAATCCGATGCTGTGCTATTACAGCACGATAATCTTAAAAAATCTTTACAAAACTTAAAATTACCCTTTTTATATTAATTTTAAAAATATAAACAAAAACCAAATCTTTAATAAAAATCAAAATAAAAAATCTTACCTAGAAAACTGCAAAGACACATAAGGATGGAGACACAGATTCGAACCCCCAACTATAGCTGCGTCACAATGACCATCACGTATGGCTCTGAAGGCGTGTTCCAGAGCGTATAAGGAGCTGGAGCAAGCGGAGTCCACTGTGTAAGAGGGACCAGTCACTCCCAACCAGTAAGAGATACGGTTGGCTAACATAGCTCGAGAACATCTGTGGGAAAAAACTTAATTAAAAATCAGCTGTATTTCACGTTGTATCTAGGACACAGGAAGGGAGGCAGAGGGAAGGTAGTGTTAAGTCAATGCACTGTACACATTCTGCCAATTGCGTTGAGTGGCGAAACTCAACGCCGGGTTTTGCCTTGGTGCCAGAGGGAAGAAATAAAAATACCCGAGTAGGGATCGAACCCATAACTGTCGCGTTACAGTTACACCCTTGTATTCCTTCATCACGACTGGTCTCTTATGAGTAAAACTTTAAAATTTAGTATAATTTATGAAATAAAAGCAATTTCACTTTGATAATGGACTGACCATTAAAGTTGCCTTTCTAAAAGCGTGTACGTAACATAACATAACATTATTACATACGGAATTGCTCGAAATTAACGAGTGCCGGGTTAAATTTGTACTAAGATTAAATGGTAACAGCCAGTTGTAGAAATGTTTTGTAAAAATTTAGTTAATTTTAAAATAATTAGAATGGAATAGCTATCTTTAAAAATTATCTTTTTTTTAGTAGCTGAGGCAATTTGGTTTTAAGATATGCTATCTTTGAAATATTGTGTGTTGAGTGATGTTAAGTCAATGCCGTCTTTGTCTTGATACAAAAGCGAGTAAACGAAAACAGTTAATTCCCCTTATAAGAATCACAGTAGCACGTCTACCTGTGAACGTGACGCTAGTAGGTTCGATTTCCTTTCGGGAGAAAAAAATATATTTATTATCGGCCCCTCTTTAAAAGATAAAGCGGCGTTTAATCCCGCATTCAACACGTATTCTCTCAAAATTTTTGCGGAATAATCACTTACCCAGTGACACCGAATCCGTTGACTTGCATTTTTTCGTAGAACCATGTCTTTTCCGATTCAGAGAAGCAAGCGCCGATGAACACACCAGTCTTCGTGTTACGCAACTCTTTTGGATTCAAACCTGTAAAAAAATAAAATAAAAATTAATAATATTTAACATGTATGAAAATTAATGGAAGAGAGAGTAATAAATAATTATATTATAGTAAATGTAAAGAAACACTTTGGAAAAGTGTATAATAAAAGAAAAGTTTTTCAACTTCACCCAGTACTCTTGATTATGGTTGGCAATTTCAAGATATTATATACCATCCATTTCCTATTGAATAACGTAACTCAACGCCGCGCACCGTCTTACCAGAAAAATAAAAATAAACCCCTTCCTTCATCTGCCTACCATGTGCTGGAAACAGCGTGAAAATGAGGAAAAAACGTTTTCAAAGTTGTAATCGAACCCATGACCGTCGTGTTAACAGCCATACAACGTCTCACAACGCTAGGAGAACCTAAAATATTTAAAAAGATAGCAAGAAAAGAAATATTTTATCTATAGACGTGGCGCACCCTGGAAGTAGCTAGGTCCGGTAACGCAGGGCCTAGGCTGACTGATGCTGTCCCCATAATGAATTGGAATGTTCAAAATGCCCTTATCTGAATTCTCCAAGTATTGACACGAAGAAGAAGATCTCAATTATTTCAAGATATGGAATACATTGAACTAATTAAATACCTTTTGCCCTATATAGAATGTATGGTAGTTACAAATCAACTGAATATCTGTTACTAATTAATTAGATATATTAATCTTGGAAATTTAATACCTACTATATAATAATACAACAGAATTATGTATATATGTTGATAAATCTAAATAAATCAGCTTCACGCTGTATCCCGCACACAGCAGGTTAGGTAGACTGTAACACGACGGTTGTGGGTTCAATCCCTACTCGAGGAAGTGAAATATTTATTTACGTTTATATTTCCATTTCTTCGCTCTAGTGTCGAGACGAAGCGCGGCGTTAAGTTCTGCCATTCAACACGCACATGCCTCCAGAATTCGGCAGAAAGTGGGGAACGGAGTATCTTAACGTTAAGCTCCCTCTGCCTATCCTGCTGTGTGCGGGATACGGCGTGAAGCTGATATTTTTTTTGACTCCCCCGATTGGACATGTACACCACAACCTACTGCGTTAACAGTATCACTTTGCGCCCCTCTGCTACGAATGACTTCAACTTTCTCTTAATTTATCTATATATATAAAATCGAAAAGTCACTCATTCATCACGAAATCTCAGAAACTACATGTGCTAGGAATCTGAAATTTTGCATATGAGTTACTTATAGGACGTATTCGAATTTGCAATATTCGACTTCTAAGGGGTTGTTTTTGGGGTCGAAAGTTTGTATGAAACTTCGTTACTACAAAATCTCAAATTTTGCATAGACGTCACTAGGACGTAGCCATGGAGACAGAAATTAATAATAACATAGTTCACACGGGTGAAACCGCGAGCGGGCCGCTAGTATTAATATATAAATTAAGCAAAAGTTCAGGCAAAGTAACAAACAGACTAACATATTTTCTATATAGATAAACATTTGACTAGATAACAAATTAATTTGAAACTTAACGTTCGTTTGAACAATTTACTTTCCGAGCGAACTTCCCTTAATTTCGGACTTCCTCTTAAGTAAAACGCGCCTTGACAATCTTTATAGAACAAGTGCTCTTATCTTAGAATCCATTAAAACTTTTGTTCAGATTCTGATTATTATAACTCAATGTTGTCTTTGACCGTCTCGAGTGATTCTAAAACTGGTTCATTTCACGCTATGTTATAGTTGCTGTAACGACGGTAGGGGGTTCGACCCCCAGTTGGGGGAATGAATTGAAAGGAAAGAATGAGTTTATTAATATTTTCATTTCTTCGCTCTAGAACCAAAGCAAAAGCCCGACGTTGAATTACGTTACTCAACATGCAATGCCTTCAGAATTGGGAAAATGGGAAGTGTCTCTAAGAGCATCTTAACAGCAGCCCCCTCTAGGAAGAGGTAGGTAGGGTAGGAACCCTGCTACATGCTTGATATAGGGAGAAGCTTATTTTTATTTTATTGTATATTATTCATGCCATGGATACCTTTAATACTACAGATAAACTACTATTATTTAAATTATTTTCATTTCCCGAATTTCGCTTTGGTTAGATGTTCCATATAACAGCAAAAAAAACTATCATAACATAAAAATGGGGGTAAATGTGTGTAAAAGATAGATATTTCTATATCTATAGCCTCCCACGTCCAATTAACTAAAAGGAGGAAACAAAATGGCGAGAAGTCAGGAATCAACGTCTCCAATGACCACGGCGAATTTAATCTAAGACCACCGAATTTACGGATCAAATAAATTGATCTCATTACCGGGGGCTGGAGAGCGGTATTCTTAGATACTGTGGGGAAGTTTTTACACCGTAATGGGTACGTTTTTGTTGATATTATAGAGATATTTCCTTTTATTGTTTTATTTATAAAGAAACTATGACAGAGGGAACCTCGTGTTAATCCACTCCGTCCTCACTTTCCGCTGAATTTTAGAGGCTTTACGTGTTAAGTGGCAGAACTTAACGCCGCGTTTTACCTAGACACCAGAGCGGAGAAATGAAAATATTTAATATTTCATTTCCTAGAATGGAAATCGAACCCTCAACCTGTCGCGTTTACAGGTACACTTCGTGCCCCTGCGCGCTGCCTCACGACTGGCACGTACTACCTCCAAAATTCGGCGGAAAGTGGAGAGCGGTGTGTCTTAACACTAGGCACCTGCCCTGCTACATGCGTGATACAACGTGTTAAACGCGTGTTTCTATAAAAAATATACTTAATGTATTTTTTTTCTTTAATAAAAAAGAAAGCCATGAGTTCAAATTCACTGATTATTTATATGCCATATTGAATACAATGACGGTACGAGTATAACACCTTATTAATATTTATGTATTTAGATTTAGAAAATTTATACATTGTTTACATTATATTAAACATTTCCTTAGTAAATATACTGAAACCCCTTATTTTGATGAAGTTGATATTTTTAAAATCAATTTTATTGAAGCCAGTAGTGGAGCAGGAAACAAGCGTGCGGCGTGAATGAGACAAGAGTTCGATTCCCGGAAATGAAATATTTCATATTGTAATTTTTAATTTCTTCGTTCTGACAATAATAGCAATCATAGCCCAGACTTTATTTCCATGGATTTTAAGACGTAAAATGGAAGATCATTTTCCGTTTCCATAGGAATGTAGAGAAACCCTCTTCCTCATATCCTCTCTTACATAGCCAATTTTTAACTAAGTCCAGTAGTTTCATCTGTGTGTTGTCTGTCCATCGATAGAAGTTTTTTTTATTTATATAGAAAAAAATATATAAAAATTAACTATCTAGTAGTAAATAGATGGTGAAAAAAGCTTATCTGTTTTTCTTTTTATTATTTTTTTCATTTTTCTAAAATATTTCGTTATTCAAGTTAATAAGCAAAACAGTTATATGAAATCGGCCAAAATATTTTTCTAAATACGGTGTAACATAACGTTCTATCGGGTAAAGCAATTCAACTGTTTATAGGGTGAGAACACAAAACATTTCAAGGTCCTAGGTGACTTATCTACCGCAATTCCCTACTTATTGTCTCCTAATCCTGTTAAGAATTATATTTAAATTACATTAGTATTGTGTAAAGGAGTGATAAGCGGAGTGTTAAGGCACTGATTTCCCCACAAACCGCCTAATTTTCGATTTATTTCAAGTTCAATGTTAAAGCTCAACGTCGCGCTTCGTTTATCATAGAGTTAAATGAAAATACAGTAAAAACTCAATTATCCGATTCGTGATTATCCGGACTATCAACCGCAAATATTTCTTCTTCTCGAGTGGAGATCGAACTCACAACCAATCGGTTTTACAGTCACGCTTATTTTTTACACAATCATTTTTCTTATAAACAAAGATTCTCACCAGCATCAATGACAGCTTCATAAGCTTTTTCTAAAAGGATTCTGCACATAGGGTCCATGGTGTGAGCTTGCTTGAAATGCACGCCGAAGAACGAGGCATCAAATTTGTTGACATTGTTGATCTTTCCAGTTCTTTGGGGGATCTCAGGGTGAGCCAACTTCCAACGACGGCCATCTCCTGATATAAGGTCGACCTAAAATTTTAAAAATTAAAATTATAGTTTTAGTCTTTCAAGTTGAAGTAATGCGTCAGTTTCTGTTTTTTCTTAAATTTCTACCAACAATGTAATTTCTTAGCTTTTTAATATATCGATTTAATATGGTAGGAGAGGCAGCGGGAACGTAGTGTCTTAACATTACTTTCCCTCTCTTTTAACAAGTATAATTAAATTAATTTTGTATTATTAACACTTTTTGGAAACCGTTCATATTTATAGTATTTTCCATAAGAACCAACCTTATTAAAGAGATTTTCCTGCAAATGGATGACAGAATCCGAATCAGGGAAGTAGCCAGAAATACCGCTGATGAGAACCTCATCGCCGGGTGGTGGATGCGATAGCCGGTGTCCCGACGTCAGTCTATCTTCGGAGATAGCCGCTTGTGCCATCTGAAAATAAACTTTTACTTTAAATTACGACAAAAAAAATGTTATTTTTCCGCATTGCAGGGTAGGCAGAGGGAACCTAGTGTTAAAACACTCTGTTACCCACTATCCACCGATCCGTTCAAATAAAAAGATAAAGCGCGAGGATTGGTTCCCCCGCTCACCACGCTAAATCTCGGAAATTGGGCGAAATGTGAAAAACGGAATGTGGTTTTCTTTATATTAATTAATGACGTAAAACTAATATTACCCAAAATTCAATTAATACATTTTGACTTGCAAATGAATGCACTATGGCCTGGTAATTTGTATATGTGAATACATTTAAAAGTTAAATTTCCTCACCAAACTGCTATTGAAATTTTAATTTAATTTATATAATATTATTAAGTAGATTCGTAATAGTAAGTGGAAAATGTGTAATTTTAATTTTAAAGATATCTGAATATATTAAGAACTTAGCTCTTAACGTAAGGTAAATATATTTGATATATGTATATTAAATATCTCCACCAAGGTTATGAAAGAATCCCTTGGCTCCCGCAGCCCCGGCCTGTGGCGGTCAAGGAGGACCACCGTGAAATTTTAGTAAGTACTGTGGATGATACACGTAATTGAATATGTGTTTCATAGTTTTTTAGAATTCACCCCCTAAACTGAAAATAATTGCTTAAAAATATTTAATAAATATTCATATAGCTCATACGGGCGAAGTCGCCCAGGTCGCCTAGTCACAGATAAATACAAACAATAACATACTCTGACCCTTTGATAAAACAAAAAACTGGTTAAGTCGGACTTGCTCGTCCAGGCTTTCGTACCAATTTCAGGATTGTACGTCAACGGCAAGTACAACTTATAAAAAATCTACGTTCGTAGAAATCAAAGAACAGAACCGATATTTGTGATACATTTCGAAAGCAGGATAATTTCTAATTCATTTACATAGAGAGACGAAATCAGGCTGGGGAAGAAGTTGATTCGAATTTTAAAGCAACCTACCCTAAGGTCACAAGTCCCAAGCACTGCCGGAGCTCATCTGCTTGCAATGCGATAGGAGAACAGCCAGCCTAGTGTTCAGACACTCCGTTCCCCATCAAGACACTCCCGTTCCCCACTTTCCACATTTTTATTTCCTTGCCTTGATAACGAGGCAAACAATGTAAGAGGCGTTGAGTCCCTTCAGAAGGTGGGAAACAGAAGTGCCTTAATGAGAATGGAGCATCTTAGCGCTTGGTCCTCAAGTTCCCTCCGTCTTTCCTGCTCTGGCGGCATACAGTTCCCCTTACCTTTTCCCCAAGTTTCAAGACATTGTAGAGTGGTCAAACTAACCATCGCCCTTTGTCTTCCACTATGCCTATATATATGCCTTGCCTACCTCTCCCATATATTATGTAAATTTCTAACATTATTAATTATATTCCACGAGGTTTTGTCAAAAAATCTATTATATAAATATTAGAGTGTATAACAATGCTCCATACGTGTTTGTTGTTTTGACCTTTATTCGTAAGCATATGCACTGAATTACAATATATATGTAAATTTCTGTATATGTTCAAATATTATTCCATTGTAATGACGGTAAATAGACTATTTAGGTATATATATTACTATAATATATAATTTAAATTAAAGTACTTTTAGGGTTTGCAAAAATTATTTATATTATTATTTCATGATTTCTAGAGGATACATGCAGGGTAATGAAAGTAATCGATATCTTAAGGAACTAGCATATTTTTATTACTGATTTACTAAAATATATAAAGTTAAAATCGATAATTACGAGCAAATACTTATAATTAAATGAATTTTAAGTTAGAAAAATATTTTTTTTGGAATCTGTTAATAATTATTTTAAAATTGCTTTTTGATACAATCGACACCAGAGCGACGAAATGGAAATATAAATTTTAATAAATATTTCGTCTCCTCGAGTGGGAATCGAACCCACTACCAGTCAGTTTTACAGTCACAGTTTGTGCCCCTGCGCCACAACTAGTCTCTTGACATGAATAAAAATGATTTTTTTAATGAATCTTTTATATATATATATGAAATTTTATAGATTTATCAATAGCAGGAAAAACATGATGATTAATTTATTTAAGAAATATATTCTTCACACTAATATTTTTATGCATTGATTATCTTCTTTTTTTTCACGTATAATTCAATAAGATATACGGTATCGAAACCTTCCATCAATTTTCATATTAATCGTCATTTCACATTTTTTTATGGAAAAGGACAAGGCAAACGAGTGTAAGGCCACCTGATGGTAAGTGACCACCGCCCTAGACCCCGTGCAACACCAGAGGAGCTACAGGTGCTCTGCCAGCCTCATATTACATATATCATATTATCATATTAGTCATCCCCTAATAATGGAGTTTCCTCTTTTATTCCTCCTTAGAAATATAGAGAAATCCTCTCTTAGTACACTCCCCAGCTTTCTTTTACTTGCCAAATTTCTTTTGTAAATCCAATTATTTCAGCTATAGGTAGTCAGTCTCTCAGTAACAGAAGAGTTTCATATTAAAGAATATAATATCTTACATTACATAGCGAAGTATATATAAATAAATAAAATATAAAGTTACTTAATGTTTTATCTAAACTTTTAAATATTATATGCTCTGTCAAATTAATAATAAGCCTATATATATTAAAATATCTACAAATTAAAACGATATCAGAAACATAAATGTGAAATAAGACCTAATTTTAATGTTAGTAATACGTGGTTCTCGACTTCTTTGATAAAACTAAATAATAATAAAAATGAAAATTTAATTATTAATAAAAACATTATATAACATGTAGCGTATTTAAATGTAAGGCCTATATTTGATTCTATTTTGAAAAACTTTTATAGGCTACAATACTGTTACTTATCATCTTATCATTATTTATTTTACAATATTTTTTATCTGAGATATAATCTAAAATAAAACTTATTAATTTATTATATTATAAGAAAAAACCCAAAAAAATCTACTCACATTGGTTTATAATCGATGTTATATAACGTTAAATTCCGTTTTTGAATCTGCTACCTGCGCCCTGGACACCGGCGGCACGTCTGACCACCAGTATGTAAAACGTCTTGTTTTAAACGCGTATTACTTAAAAATTATATACGGGGTGCTTGTCTTTGTGCCGATTGAATATGTTTAATTGAGTATTTTGTGTTATACAAGCGTTAGCCCGCGACTTTGGTGTAAGTTTTTGTAATGGTATTGTCTGTCTGTATATTTCTATGGAACGAAATATATAGTAGTTTAACCTTTGTTTTTATTAAAAATAATGACAATCGTAATGAAAACTAGAACAACTTACTAACTAAAAACTTTTACTTTTATCACGATTTTGAGTCAGTATCATAAAACATTTTTTGTTTTTCAAATTAATAATCAAGTTTTTTTTTAAATAAGATGAGTTTGCTTGTAATATGAGACCAGTCGTGCCAATCAACACGCAATGCGTCCAGAATTGGGCGGAGAATGGCGAACGGAGTGTCTTAACACTATATTCCCTCTGTCTACCCTGCTGTGCGCGGGTATACAGCGTGAAAAGTAAAATCTTTCAAAAACAACTATGAAACTACCTTTAAAGTACTTATGATTATAATCGAGAATGTAATGAAATCATAGCGCCCCGATCTCTGGTTCTTTCTCCTAGAGATAAAGCGTGTACTTAAAATTTAAAAATTCCGATCTGAATTTGAACCTGCAACTACATAGAAACATTTAAAGTATACCACTAAGCCTACACCCAAAACACTAGGTGCTCTATTAATTTCCCGACACATTGTTTACCGCTCCCGTCGTTTTTCAATCACGAACAGACGTGAAGTTATTTAGAAGCTCACGACACGAATTCCAATTTTCCTTGTTTACACTTAAAAGAGATTTAGATGATCAAAAGTAAAATTTGTTTTGTAATATAAATACGAATAATAAGAAATACGATAATTATACGATTTAGTATTTACATTAAGTTTATTAGAATATTACGGAAAATGTTATGTATTTGCTAGAAAGATTTAGACTTTAGCCATTTTTTTTAAAATAAATTTTAAGTTTTTTTATAGATTCATCCTGTATCTCGTATATTATAGTAAGGTAGTAGGTAGAGATTTTTACATTGAATTGAACTGATAATTAGTAAATATTAAGAAAATGCTGTTAATAAATTTTAATGAATATACTAAAAGTCGTATCGATTTCGTCACAGCAATTACAAACGACTGACCGGCTGTGCGTAATCTGTGAAGTTTTCTTGAAACTGACACTTTGACGTTTGACTTCAGTGTTTACATTGAAGTTGCGAACTTCCTAAGCCCGCTTGTGGATACGCAATCACGTTTGTTAGTTCCGAATCTAAAACATCTAAAATGGAGTTTCCGGAATCAGGAAGTAAATTTTTCAAAATTCAAAATATTCCTTATTCAAATAAACTATTAAAAGCACTTTAGAATCGTCGAATGTACATGTCCACAAAAAGCTACCACCGGTTCGGAAGGCAGTTCTGTTGAGAAGAGCCGGCAAGAAACTCAACAGTTGCTCTTTTCAAAATCAATGGTACAATCTATTACATTAGCTGGCAGCTATCCTGCATTACATTCAATAGACATTAATTCCATACATGTTCATCCTCCAATAAAATATATTAAATCGGAATAATTTTGTAAAAGAGCCACAAAATGAATTCTTAATAATTTATTAAGAAAAAAAATATTTTATTAAATTTATATATTGATAGTTTATGCTATTTTTACTTTGCAAAGATATTATATAGTTAATTTTGAGCACCATGTATATATAAGAAAACGTTGCTTTACTACGGTAGTGTTGCATTAAATAGTCTATCTATAAAATGTCTGGCTTCAAATAGCTAAATCAGTTTCTTTAAATAAAAACAAACGAATGGAATCAGTAGTGGCGTAAGGGCACTAGCGTGTTAATTGAAATATTTAATATTTCTTTAACACGCAATGCCTTTAGAATTCCGGGGAAAATTGGGAACGAAGTGTGGAAAACGAAGCTAAAAAAATAACAAACGATAGAGAAGTATTAAAAGTTGTTTATAGGTAATTAATGTAATTTTTATATTAGATATTTTGAAAAAAAAAATTATTTATATAAACTATAATAAAACTGTCTGTATATGGAAGATATATGAAGAAATGTTGCTACTAGCATTTATCAATGCCAAAATCAATGAACTTTTCCTATGCCCGAATTCAAGACTGCGGAACTCTACACCGCGTTTTGTCTTGCCAGAACGGTAAAACTAAAACAATTCTACAATCAATGGCCATGTGTCTAATTTCCTAGTCCAATAGTAACCTTAGGGCAGGCACATTGTTTGCTAATCAAGTGTTTTCTGTACATTTCGATTATGCATGACCCCACCGCGGTCGACTATATTAGCTTAATATAACATTTATTTCATATCTATGAGAAACTCTATAAATAATACGTTATTTCTTGAGGCCTAAGGCCAGTCGAGGATAATGGCACAGGTGTGTGACTGTACTGACAGGTCATGGGTTCGATACGCGCTTGAGAATGAAATATTTCGTATATTTAATATTTGGCAAAGTGCGACGTTAAATTCCGCCAATCAACACACAATGCCTCCAGAATTTGGCGGAAAGTGGGAAACGGAAGGAAGGTAGGAACGGACACAGGTTCCCAAGTTCCCGGTTGCCTACTCTGCTATGTGCAGGATAAGATGTATGGATAGTAGATTCTAGTCTAATTTAACAATATTTTTTTATGGAAAATGGAGATATTATACTAAATAACGTCAATTAATAAGGAAAGTGACCACCGGAGTGAAAAAGATATATATTTATAGAATTTTTTGCCTCGTCTTTGCATATTCGTAAGTTATGTAACGTTGGGCCTATTTGATACAGTGTGAAGTTTAACAAAAAAATATCGAAATTCATTTTTGCAGAAACAAAGCCGAAATAAGTTGAAATATTTATATATGAGCATGAGGATCAGGAATACTATATAATAACTAGAAATGGGTATTGTGGAAATTGAATAGAAAATTCCTTATATTTTTGCAAATATCACGCAAGGGAACAACAAATAGTTGTTGAATTTTGTATGTAATTTGAATTTTTTCTGTAAAGGTTAGGATTTAGAGAGACCCAGTGGTAGTGTCTTAGAATTTAAGATGATTGTCGGTTTGATTTTCATTCCAGTTATGTAAAGTGACAACTATTAACTATAGTATGACGTCAGTCGTAGTGCAGGGCTCCAGGGTCTGACTGTAAATGCGAAAGGTTGTGGGTTCGATGACCATTTGAGGTAATGAATATTTTATATTTTCGTTATTTCGCTCTGGTGTTGATGTAAAGCGTGACGTTGAGTTCTTCCACTTAACACGCAATGCCTCTAAAATTCAGCGGAAAGCGAAGAACGAAGTTTTTAGTTTTTATAAGTTTTTAGTTTTTGTTGTTTTTTTTTGTTAATTTAGATGTGAACAGCAACTTTACTATACATGCAAAGTTAACCTATAATTGAGACATATTTTGTATCAATATATTATTTTAAAATGTTTGTAACCATTGTAGTCTTAGTATGTAACGTTGGCTTCCTAATAAATAAATAAAATAAATAAAATAAATAAAATAAATAAAATAAATAAAATAAATAAAACAAATAAAACAAATAAAACAAATAAAACAAATAAAACAAATAAAACAAATAAAACAAATAAAACAAATAAAATAAATAAAATAAATAAAATAAATAAAATAAATAAAATAAATAAAATAAATAAATAAACGAAGTGTTTGACCACTATGTCTGCCTACCATGCTATCTGAAGATACAGCATGAAAATGAAAAAATAACACGTATATTACGTGAAATTAATATATTAAGCAATATTCTATTTAAGTGCGAATTCAATGCCCTCTTGGGGGATGACTTTCATTTCTCCGTTCCGGAATGATAAATAAGTATTGAGTTTCGCCACTCTCATGACACAATGTCCCTAAAACGGAGAAAATTTTCTCTTCAGCTTCAGCTAAGTAACTTTGCTAATCATGTAAAACCCCAGTAATGTTAGTTAAAAGTTTTTAACTTTATATTCAACTCTATATTATAGCAAATACAATTTGTTCTTTACGACGTGAAAAATGCAAGTACTTTTTAAAAACCAGATTCACAATTTCAAAACATGGCGAGTTAAACGCAATTAAACGCCGTGCTCTGTCTGCAAGAGTGAGGAAATGACAATAAATGTCATCGTTCCCGCAACTGGGAATCGAACCCAAAACAATTGCTCTCTCTGTCTAATCAAACATGAACACAAACAAAACCAAGTGTGCCGTTAAGTTCCGCCAACACCTGCAATTCAGGCGGAGAGTGGTGAACGGAGTGTTCATTGATATGAGGTTCTCCCTCTTTACCCTTTTTTATACAAAATACAACGAGAAACGAAAAAAAAAAGAAAAATAAAAGCCTTTTGAAACTAAAATTATAGCAGCAATAATGTCAAGGAAAAGTAAAACAAACCACCTAAGTTGGAGTACCAAATTCGGAATCCCGTGAAATATATAATAGGTGCTCTAGCTGCACCCGAATACCCCGAGCCTGAATAAAACAGTCCATTCATAAACTACAAAAGCTGGTGCTCGAGGGTTGGAGTTGATAGTTTATTTAGCTGCAGTGAAAATAACGTCTATTTCCATACTAAGCATTAAAGCTATTATGTTGGAGACCAAGGAATTCTATTCTATATAGGTACTATTCTTCTGTTTTTTTTCACGCTTCTTCACGCTGTATCCCGCATATGGCAGAATAGGCAGAGGCAACCTAATGCCGGCAACACACCTGTAGTTCCTCTGGTGTTACACAAGGTCGTGGGCAGAGGTGGTCTTGAAAAAACACCTAGTGTTAGAACACTCGGTTTCCCACTTAATAACGATTTTTTGAGGCATTGCGTGTTGATTGGCGGAATTCAACGCCGCGCTCTGTATTGGTAACAAAGTAAAAATGAAAATATTATTAAGTAATAGTTAATTTCTCTTACTGGGAATCTAACCCAAATGGCACAACGCCACGACGACCTCACTGTTATACTATTCTATTCTATAATTTTATAGCACATATTTTTCTTATAGTATACTATTCTATTCTACTTTATTATCCTTTTATAGGCTATAAACACAATTTCGATACCTTTGAGGTGCAATCGGAAAATTTCGAACTGAACGTGACAGTTGTAACTTTTAATCCCACTTGGAAGTTTCTAAAATTATTTGATTTACTTTCTTTTTACGGTACCTGACTTCTTTAAAACTGTATAACTTCTTTAAAATAATTATTCAAATTACCTTCTTGCATAAACGCGAAGGGTCGCAAGATGTAAAGGTGACAGACAGGTTGTAGGTTCAGTTCCCATTCGAGAAAATGAAATATAACGATGCAAAACGCGGCGATAAGTTCAGCCACTCAATGGGAATGAAAGTTGTTTAATGTGAATGGAATATCTTAACATTAGGTTCCCAGGTTCCCGCTGCCTATACTGCTATGTGCGGGTTACAGCGTGAAGCTAATAAATATTATGATAATTTCACTTTTTTTTATTTTACAAAAATACAAACTATTTTACTTTTCTAATCTTACAATAACCAATAATTGAATCTACTATAATTTCCTAGATTGCTTAAGATTTTCAATTTATGTACGAGTACATGTAATATTTATATAAAAATTCTTGCCCTAATATTCCTTGTCAAAGTAAAATTCCTCAGCTAAACCCTTTATATTAATACAAATTCTATTAATATTTCATAAGAACATTCAACCGGCATATTTAAGTGTATATTTTAAAGAATTTAAATGACAAATAAGGCCGTAGAGCGCAACAGTACAGGGTTTAATTATAAACGTAAAGGTTGTAGGGTTCGATTCCCACTGAAAGAATAAAATATAACTCTTTTTCGCTCTGTTAACAAGAAAAATTTGGTGTTAAACTCTGCCACTTAACACAAATCAAAAAAAATAGAAATTTAAATACTTCGAGTGGGAATCGAAACGACTACCACGGTCGCGTTACAGTACACTTTGCGCCTCTGCGCGACGACGGGCCTCATATACATATTTACTGGTGGGCCCGTGCGGGGCTACGCCCGCTTGAAACAGAAATATTAATAAAGAAATTGAAAACTGAAAGATTCAGTCAATTCAGTAAAACGGTTGTATAAAATAACTAATACGGCAAATTACCAAATTTGCCGAACTAAATACTTTAAATTGACATATTTTTTTTTTTATAAACCGATTGTAATAAAATAAACCCTATATGTTTTCGAAAGCTTGCCAGAATCCAATAGTGAAAGTAAAAATTGTTTTGGATTCTATTAGGTTAATAAAGGTTCCCAATAACATTTTTTTTAAAATATCTTCCAAGTACAGATACCGATACTCTTACGATTTTATTATAAGTATAGATATATACTACTGTTATATCCAGATTTTCACTGAAATATTTGTTAATATTTGTCACGTAGGGAGCAATTTGTCACTGCCACCATGAGAATAACTGATTCGTATCTACAGTACCCACTATAGCGTGCCATGTCAGTGCTTCCGTACGCCTCCAGGACATTTGGAAGTTCCATGATTTATCAAATATCAAATGATTTTGCGAACAAGGCTTTCATATTTGTGGAAAATCTAGAAATATTAAACTTTATGATGTTATCTAGGTTTTTTTAAATAATAAGGACTTTCATATTTGTGGAAAATCTAGAAATATTAAACTTCATGGTGTTATCTAGGTTTTTTAAATAATAAAATATCTAGAAAACATGATGAAATTGTTGTTTAAGAATTTACTATGGTGAAACTATCATGATTTAAATGATTCGAATGATGAAATTCGAGAAAACAATATAAGAAAAAAGCTTTACCAGACTGCATACTTGTAGAATAGATAAGGGAACTGAAAATACTCCGCTACGATTTCTGCCCAAAGGAAACAAACCAGTGCATACATTATTGGGCCCAGAATGTAAAGAGATGAAAATGATATGATTTAATGGATTCAGGTAGGGGAGTGCGGGGCTAAAAGTTACCGAGGTAAGTTGTTCCGATGGAAATAATTTCGCGGGGAAAAGTGATAAGAATATATAGAAAACATATAGTGAAATGCAATGTGATAGCGCACCCATGGCCAGCATATTGAACAATCCAGTGGCACCCGAAACCAATGGAATAGCACACGTGTGTCGTTGGTGCACGATTGTAAATATTTTCGCTTTTGATATTTTTGGTCTGTCTCACAAATTTTAACGATTAGCCTCGAGTATGTTAGTGTTTTTTTCTACATATATTATCTACTATTTCGGAACACTGTTTGTAAATTATTTATGTTTCCTAATCTTATTTAAATTTAATTTTTTTTCAACACGTGTTTTGGGGCTAGATGTTCCTTTTTTTTGGGGCATGTTGTGACCTCGTAAAAACTTTCGCCAATTCATTTGTACCAATAATGGGATGTAAATATTGTAATTTTTCATACTAAAAAATATTGTAATTTAGTAACATGCAGACTTTCTTTCGAGGTTAACCTCTTTCGAGCCTAAAACGACTTTCGAGGTTATGGATATGAGTCGATGCAAAAAGCAGCGGATGTAGTTTTTTTTCAAAGATTGCAGGAATAAGATAAAAACTGTTACCAAAGAATTACATATATATATTGAGCGCGAAAACCTAAAGCTATAAAATCTTTGTTTATTATTTTGGTTTAATAAATTCATCTTTTACTTTTTAGTTTGTTGTTTTTCGGTTCGGTTTTTTTTTTCAAAATTAATTCTAATTACGATTTTAAGTGATAAGTAACCTTAAAAGGATACTTCTTAAACGAGTGTTGGTTATGGTGGTAGTGGTTGTTAACGAGTGGCATCTGTTGTGATATGTAAAACTTGACTCAATTAGGTATTATTTTTGTGGAAACTAATATTTTGGTATATTGACAAGAAAATACATAAAAAATATTCGGGCGAATTGGGAACCTCTCCCTTTTTTGAAGTCGGTTGAAAATGAATACATCTTTTTTGAGGTTGGTTGAAAAGAAATGCAACGATGTAGAATCTTACTTCTGACAATAATTTTAACAAAATAACTATTCCAGTATAATTAAAATTTACCAAAATAAAAACGAATTTTCTCAATTTTGACCGGATTTTATAATCGGAACCTAACCAAACTTTTATCAAACTATCCTTGAAGTGTATCCTTTCAAATAAGAAAAGAATCATTGGAATCGGTTGGCGTGATATTGAGTTATTCGTCATTTTGTCGGACACGTACCAATACAAATTTAATACTTATGTGATTTTCTTATACCCCCACATTATAGTGGTTCCCACATGGGAAGCACTACCTTCCAAATAAAAAAAATCGTCAAAATCGGTTCACCTAATCAAAAGTTATGAAGTAACATACGTAAAAAAAAACCAGTCGAATTGATATTTTCCTTTTCTTACAGAAGTCGGTTAAAAATGATTTGCTTTTGAGCCTGGTAATTATTATGATATTGTTGATTATTCCTTAAATAAACAGGCTTTGTTCGATTATTTATTGTTATTTATTTTGCAAATAATAGCTTTAAAAATATGGTAACAATTTACCCCGGCCTGTTAACAACTTGCCCCAAGTCGGGGTAAGTTGTTACTTTCCGACTTCAGTCAGAAAAAAATTCATAACAAAAAAGTCATAACAAAGAATACCCCAAATTACTGTTTTAATTGCAAGTCTAGATATGTAAGTTGAATTTGATTATATTGTATAAATACTGAAATCAAGTTTTCGTAGCGATATTTGAGGTTAAAAAAAAATCGGAACTTTTGGCCCCGCTCTCCCCTACATCATTCCTTCTCTTAAACTTCTATCAGTTTTGCCAATCTCAGAACTAAGTTATCAGAGATTTGGTAACAGTCAGGCTATCGCACAATTAACACAGCGATGGATCCAGCGTACTTCCAGAAGATTTCGGTGTCCACTGCGGAAGCGAGGGTCATACCAAATAGATAACAAACAACGAAATTAGCGAAACTTAATTATGAGTTTTGTGCAGTGCAGCTTACGTGGAATAAATATTGGGGCTTAAAAGAAATATTTAAGAGCAAAATGTCAGTTGAAGTTAAAACACATGTCCTGAACACCTGTCTGTTGCCATGCTTATTATATGCTTGCCAGACCTGGAAATTTAATACAAAAACAAAAAGAAAAATATTAACTTGCCAGAGAGGTATCGAACGCAGTATGTTAAATATTAAGAAAATGCAAAAGATAAGACGTACAAAAATTAGAAATTTAACAAAATCCACAGATGGGCTAGTTAAAGCACTAACACAAAGATGGAAATGGGCCGGCCATGTCGCGCGTCTACAAGACCAAAGGTGGACGAAAAAAGTAACTGCTTGGCCGGGACCACACGGACACCGTAGAAAGGGGAGACCCCACGCTAGGTGGGAAGATGACTTAATCAAGATAGCTGGAACAAACTGGACACAAAAAG
Organism: Heliconius melpomene melpomene; assembly: GCA_000313835.2. Classification (NCBI taxonomy): domain Eukaryota; kingdom Metazoa; phylum Arthropoda; class Insecta; order Lepidoptera; family Nymphalidae; genus Heliconius; species Heliconius melpomene. Next base: position 23,464 of record HE669488.1, on the reverse strand, counting down.
CCCAGTCAAGGGAAGACTGGGCATCTTTGGAGGAGGCCTTCACCTGCACAAAGGGGTACTTGCTTAATACATCAATAGATATATAAATAAACAAAAAAGCAAATTTAAAAACAATAATAATAAAAGCTAAAATGGAAGAAATAATAAATAAATAAATAAATAAATAGATAATAAATATATGATTAGATATAATAAACGCACTAACAAATTTACTAACTACAATATGCTTAAAAACCACTAAAACTAAAACTAACAGAAAAAATGCATTTATATTCTATGAAATGTAACTACCAACTAAGAATGCAAGAAATAAAAGGCTTTTTATTTTTATTTTTTATTTTATTTTTATTTTATTTAATTATGAGTTTTTAGTAAATACCTTCAATAGCTATACCCATTACATCCTGTATATAGTCTAAAAATAAATCGATAATGACATTTCTAATAAAAACTAGGTGCTAATACCGCAATGCTATCTACAAACTAACGAGAGGTTTCATAACGCAATTACTGAAGTAACAGCCAAGAGGTCGCAGGTGTTATTTTAGTTCATCAGTGATGTCCAGGCTTGAGCTGGATATCGAGGATATCGTCTCTACAGATGCAGAAAAGAAATATAATAAACGTAGAAATTGTTTTAATAAACAAATTCATGTCTTAGAAAAAGGCAAGTAAAAATTATTTATAGAAAACCTCTTAATAAAAGTTTTAAAAAAATGTGACTTTTGGTAAAATCAGTAAATGTTAGATATTCTTAGTCATATGTGTAAGTAAAAGGTATAATTTTAACAATATATTTCAAGAGATCGTCGTGGCGTGGTGGCGTGGCCGTGGTGGAAATGTGATGGTTATGAATTTGTCTTGTCTTTTTCCATAAAAAAAAGAAGATTCTTAGTAAGACAACGGTGTTAAGTACCATTACTCAACAAGCTATGTCTTGAATTTTATTAAAATTAGAGTGTCTAGACACTAAGTTCTCGTCCGATACGAGATAAAGCGAGAAACTGAAAACTTAAAATATCGATGCTAGGGATGCACCTCTGAAGTTACATTAATCCCATATCTAATGATGGGAAAGAAAAACGCCTAACCAGATCGATTAGCAACTTTTATCCCAACACCACGTCAAACAATATATACTATAATTCTATTGAAATAAAATACATTTTCCTTTGGCAGCACCTAATTAAGTTTCCTATACAAATTATTGTAGTTTTATTTTAAATCTTATCACTACGATATAGAGTTCAAAATGTTTTCTAAGGGAAAAATGGTAAATTTTCTAATTTTTCTCTTAAGAAACCACTAGGTAATTGACAGACAGATAATTTTCATACAAACGAAGTAAGGGGACTAAAGAAAAATCATTAAATTGATATCGATGTAATTAAAGAATCAATCAACGCTTTAAAACGAAATTAAAAATCAAGATATTCATGTATTATCGATGGAAATTTTTCATTTAAGTTGGAAATTCTTTGATAATTTCCAATATTAAATTCATCGACGTTATATAGAGCGATTGGGAGCTATTGGTTTGGATGCAAGCGATAATTGTTGGTTCGATTCTCACTCAAAAAGTGACTTTTGGCCTTTATATATAAAAAAATCAAAATATTCTTTATTCAAATAGGCAATTATTACAAGCACTTTTGAATCGTCGATTGAACAAATGAATAAAAAGCTACCACCGGTTCGGAAGGCAGTTCTGCTGAGAAGAGCCGGCAAGAAACTCAACAGTTGCTCTTTTCAAAGTCAATGGTATATTTTACTATTACATTAGCTGGCAGCTGTCCTGCCTGACATTCAATAGACATTAATTCCATACATGTTTATCCTCTAAATATTCTTGAACAGAGTAATAAGCTTTACTTGTTAGAATTTTTTTTACTGATATTTTAAATTTTTGAAGTGGCAAACTAAGAATACTCTGGGGAATTTTATTATATACACGTATACTCAGACCCATAAAGGATTTATTAACTTTTTGGAGGCGAAAACTTGGTGTAACAAGCTTATCTTTATTTCTCGTTTCTATCGTATGACTGTCGCTATTTTTTCTATGACAATGTATATTTTGTCGGACAAAGAGAATATTATAGTATAGAAATTGGGAAGCAACTGTAATGCACAAACTGTAACACCTGCATCTTTGAAAACATCTCGCAGAGAATCTCATCTCGAGCTCTTAGATTATAAATATATCTCACGGCTCTTTTTTGGAGAATAAATATTGAATTGATATCTGAAACACTGCCCCATAGCAGCATTCCATAAGATAAAATACTATGGAAGTAGCTGAAGTAGACTAGTCGGGCAATTTCAACGTCCGTCATTTGTCTTACTTTCTTAATTGCGAACGCGGCAGAGCTGAGTTTATCTGCAAGTGCTTCCAGATGAGCGTTCCACTGGAGTTTGGAATCTATAGTAACACCTAAGAAAATAGCTGATTCCGACAAATTAAGAGCTTTTTATTATATTTATTATAGTTATAGACGTATGCACAAGCATTTATTTTTTGGCATATTATCATTGATTTTAGAAATTTATGGGTAGTCCTCGGTGAGGGGATTCCCTCTCTTTCTTTCTCTGATGGTAAAGGACAGAAATTAATTATGTCGTTTACTTTAATTTCATAAAAAAATGTAGGAAATAATAATAAGAAAATAAGTGAAAAGTTTATTTGGTTGAACACGTGCAAGTCTAGTTACGAAACTCAACATTTTGCTTCGATATCAGAGCGCGAAAATGAAACTATTAAATATTTCCTCGACTGAGAATTGAACCCACAGCCTGTCGAATATACCATCGCACACTTGTGCCCCTATACCACGACTAGCCTCAAAATAGTACCTTACATATTGTAACATGAAAATAAATTAGGTTCACCGAATCGAGTTCGTAATCATTTACAACACAAAGGAATTTCTTAAGAGAATTGGAAGGCTTCGATGCTATTTGTTAACTGTACGCAATTAACGCACCAATACTTCTAAATAATTAATTATTTTGACATTCCAGCTTCGGAGAAGTAAGTTTCATTAAGTAATAGCGGAGATTGAGGGTATTTCCCACCTAGCTGACTGTAGTCTTGATAGCGGGTTTGATTCTCACTAATAATTATATGTAACCCCATTGCTCTGTGAACGTCAGAGAAAATCATTGAGACAATATACGACTTTTCAGTTATAATTAAAACGTAATTTATATTTAGCTCTAGCGTTTAGACCAAACGCGGCGTTGTGTTCCACCACTTAACAAGTCGACACTTAAGATCTTCTGGATTCAGCGGAAAATGAGGAACGGAGTGTCTCAACACTAGGTTTTCTCTGCCTACCCTGCTGTGTGCAGGATACAGCGTGAAGCTGTTTTTTTAAGTATATATATATTTATATACTATTGGTTTATATTTGGTATTTTACAATTCACTAGCTTCCTTAATAACATTGCCTTGTACATATAATCTGGTAAATCTTGCAATTCTATAGGGTCCAATAAATACTAATAACCGTGACGGAGGCAGCATTCCAGTGGCTTATGAGCTCTTGATGTATGGATGTGGTGGAAACTGGAAATTAGTGCATGGAAATGTAATCCCTAACGCAGGGGAATAGTAAATATTATTGTTTGACATTATATATTAATAACGTTATCTGTATATAATATCTCGTGTTGTCAAAGCTTAGAGCGTTAAATTAGGTTATTTTGGGTAGTTTCTAGCGTTTGTTCTGTGACTTTTGAAGGAGATATAGGAAGAGATGATGATGATGATGATAGATGCTACACGTAGCAAGTTAGACTACCTGAGAACGTAGAAAGAGCTTAGTGGTAAGAAACTCCGTTATCCTTAAGACAGTTCCGTTCTCTACTTTATTTGTATAGCAAAGTACGCAGAGGAAATCTAGTGTTAAGGCACTCCGTTCCCCCATTTTGTGCACCACGACTGCTTCAAAAAAAATTACGCTTTAGTATTTCAAAATTAAATCAAAATTTTTTCTTTGCGTTTTTATAAATATAATTAATCATAAAAATAAACTGGTTTTTAAACATCCCAGAATATAAATAAGAATTGTCTTTACAATTTATTGACCTAAATATGTTAGTTAACCTGCTCCAAACATCCGAAATATAACCGTATTTATAAGCAGGCGAAACCATGGAGTATCTATGGAACCATAACCAATAGACAAATAAAGTAGTAACTTTCCTCGTAATTTCTATTATATTTTGACAATAAAAAGCTACCCAACAATGCATATGTGTTGAAACCCAAATTTAACTATCACTCAAATCTACGACTCCTAAAGCCATTCGTTTACGCCATGGGACTGGGGTCAGTGAAGGTTGGAATGACCACCATTACCATTACCATAGAGTATTTAAAACAATGAATTCCTCGCCACCATAAATAGGAATGTGTCGGCCCAAACTGTTAACATCAGTCAACCCTTGCTTTTATGTAAATAATTAAAATAAGGTTGTAAGGGTGAGGCCATTGGAGATTATTCTTTTATTGTAGTTTATTGTTTTTTTATTCTTTTAATAATTTGTCTTAGGAAAAGGATATTTTTAGTAATATGCTAGTTTTAAAATTATTAAGTGTGTTAGTATAGGTTATTTGATGTTTTCTTTTTTAATTTATAAATATAGGAAATTATAATTTGTTTGTTGGTAACATTGGATTTGCATAATTTTGCATTTTATACCCCGCTAGGTTAAATTTTCGTTTTTTTAAAACTATATAACGAAAATCTAAACACCCAATCTAAATAATCTAACCTTATTACATATATATATAAAAAATACTTACACAGATAAAAATTGCAACAAGTCGTCTGAAAAAGCTGTATAGTGTACACCTTCGACTTTCCAAAGAGGTCCATAAAAAGTACCTACTGCTTGATTATTGATTTACCGCGCTTTCTGTGACTTTGACATTAAGAAATAAAAATATAACGATAGATAAAACTAACACTTTACAAGTACGTTTATGTATTTTTATTGTATTAGCTATTATGTAATCCAGATCTTTCTTCTTCATTCTCATTGATCTTAATAGAGATCTTTTAATAATTGTTGCTTTCTTTATATTAAACTGAAAAATCGTCACTGTGTCTTCTCCATTCTACGTAACATTGGCGTAACTGGGTTAACTAATATGAAACATAATTCAAAAATGTCAATAATATTAAAAATAATAATTTGATTGAGAAATCATTAATTATTATTAAAATTAATTTATAAAGTATTCTTAATTATTATAATTAAAACAGTAATTATTTGTTGTGAGAAATAGATAAATTGCTTTTGAGATCAATCGTGGCACAAATGTGTGACTGTAAACGTGACAGGGTGTGGGTTCGATTCCACTTAGGAAAATGAACAAAATAATATTTTCGTTTCTTCGTTCTGGTGCTGAGGGAAAATCACGGCGTTTAGTTCAACCTCACAGCACGGAATCCATCGAAATCAGGGGAAAGTGAGAAGCGGAGTGGGTTAACAATAGGTTCCCTCTGCCTTCCCTGCTATATACGAGATGCTAAAAGCTAAAAAAATACTTAACTTATTCCACTGGGATAAAAGTAAATATCAACACGTGCATGTAGATGAGTAATAAAAGCTTTTTACTACTCCGCTAACAAGCGAGGAACTCTGTTCATCTATAACTTTTTATGCTTGTCAGGGGATTTTCAAAATTAGGCATCATCTAAATTTACTTGGGTTCGTGGACCATCTTTTACTATCTAATTTTATATACTGCAGCTAGTTAATTAAAGGTTGCTTATAAATGTTACATACTTTAGCTTAAACGAGATGGTTGTAGATTCGATTCCAATGAAATATTTAATATTTTCATTTCCTCTTTCTGCTACCGAGGTAAAGCACAGCATTGAAGAAAAGAAATGGAAGTTTCTTCATTGGAACGGAGTGTTTTAGCACTAGGTTCCCAACCTCCTTCCGTTTATCCTGCTATGTGCGGGATACATCATGAATTTAAAAAAAAGAATATATAGGAATAATAACCTTGTGCAACTATTTATCTAACTACAGATGAAACTTAAACTTTAGTAACAAATTCAAATTTTCAAATTCTGAAATTCTTAATTAAAGTTTATATTGAAATTATATATAGTGATAGAAAATGATTTACTGAATACTAAAATATGTTTAAATATATTAATTTCTATATTTATGCTGTAGTATGTATCCTCTAAATAATATAGCCACAGATAAAAAAACAAAGTTTTGCAAAAGTAACAACTTGTTTTTCTTTCCTAAAAAATATATACATATATGTATATATACGCTTATATAGAACACATGCATAGAAAAACAAGAAACTTTTCCGTACCAAAATTGAGAGACAGGGAACCACCAGTACGTTTTTATATAAAATAAAAAGTAATAAAAACTTCGCCTCAAACTGTCGGCGGCAGTCGAGCAAACCTGTCCTAGCGTTTATTTACATCGAATTCGAAATAGACGTTCGTATTTATTTGAAATTTACCTAAATGTTGGTTTTTTAATAATTTTCACCATTTTGGCAGTCGATATCTATCTATATATATAAAATCGAAAGGTCATTCACTCATCACGAAATCTCAGAAACTACATGTGCTAGGGATCTGAAATTTTACATAGGAGTTATTTATAGGACGTAGGTGCTCGCTAAGACGGGAATTTGTAATATTCGACTTCTAAGGGGTTGTTTTTGGGGTTGAAAGTTTGTATGAAACTTCGTTACTACATATGCTAGGAGTCTCAAATTTTGCATGGACGTCACTTATAGGACGTAGGTACTCATGGAGACAGAAATTAAAAATAACGTAGTTCACGCAGGCGAAGCCGCGGGCAGGCCGCTAGTTGTATATATACATTTTGGGTAACTGCGAAGCGTTATAAGTATTTTAACAGAGTTAATGTAGGGTGTTCCGGGACTTTGAATAATATAACAATGGTGATAGCGAATTAGGAAGGGTCGAGACTAATGAGAGAGTGACCAACTAGGATTAAATAATTTAATTAGGGCTATATACTGGAGAGGATAGTCGTGATACAGGGCACGAAGTGCGACTGTAGTGGGTTCAATCCCCAATCGAAAAATTAAATATTTATTTAAATTTATATTCCCATTTCTTTACTCTGGTGTCGAGGCAACGTGTGGCGTTGAGTTCTACCTCTCGTGTTGAGAGGAATACCTTCAGCCTGCAATACCTGCAGAATTCGGTAGAAAGTAGGGAACAGAGTATCTTAACCCGAGGTTCCCTCTGCCTACCCTGCTGTGTGCAAGATACAGCGTGAAAGTCAAACAGTCATAAACCTACATTTAAAAAAACCTGGTATAGTCATCCCTTTAGTGAGAAAAACATAAACCAGGAAAAAGCAATTACACAATTTATACAACTTTTATATATGTAAAAGTTCACTCCATAGAGCTTTATCCAATTATACTAAAGAGATTTTTACTATCTGACCCTTGAATTCTAGCCCTGAACGTATATTTATCGATAAGTCACTGGTTTTTACGTCATCGAGTTTATTATCATATAGTAATATCTCAATACATTAAGAAAAAGAAGAAAAAACCTAGTAACCTAACTCTCTCTTAGTGTTTTAATACTCCATTCTTTTTTTCATTTTTTTTTAAATTCACTCTATATCTCGAATATACTAGGGTAGGTGGAGAATAAGATTTGTCTTGTTACCAGAGGGAGGAAATTAAAATAATTAATTTCTTAATGTCTTCTCTATTCCACCGATTGAGAATCGAACCCATAGCCGTCGCGTTTACATTAAGACGCTGTGCCGTTACGGCACAACGGCCTAGCTGATTTAACACAGGTGGAACACGCATTCTCAATAAAATGAAAAAAAAACCAATTGCACATACAGTTGCAAGTTATATTGTTTTAATTAATCTAATTTTAATATTTATTTTAAAATTTAATTAATTTATTAATAATTTCCAGAAATATCTAACTAACATAAAGAAAAAAACCATCTCCGCATATCTTCGATGCATTAATCGTTTTGATCATCAATGCCAACCAGTTTGCGTGCTAACCTCAAGTTTAAACCGAGAAACATATATTCATCTCTTTCTTTTATAAGATAATTATCTATCTATCTCATTTAAATGGCTATCGTTAACTTGACCTTATGAACAATATTTCTATATTTCTTCGTTATTTAGTAAAAATTAAGCGCATAGGGCGCATGTGTGTCTGTTTGTGTTTTTTTGTTTCTATTATTAACGGAACGGAAAATGGTAAGAATTCTTTGTATTGTGTAAAGTGATATTATTTTTTTAAAAAAATCCTTAAAATAATGTGTTATTTATTTATAAACTAAAAGTGGTAAGTTGACATTTCGAAGCTTGAGGAAAACATTTTTGATTAAACATTATAATGATTTATATCCTTAAGTTAACAATTATATAGAATATATAAATATTGTATCTTTATTAATAAATATAAACTGGTTAGGGGAAGTCGCGAATTCAAGTTCCGGGGTGACATTTTATTATACTGACCGTGAATTCAACAAAAAAACAGCTTTCATGTCATTTATTTTTAGTAAATCTTTTAAAAGTCACAACTAATGGAGATTGTGGTCACTAGTTCTCCGTTTTATGTAAATAAGATTTAATTTTATACGGTTATTATTATTAATGTACATAAGAAACAAACAACGTAATAGAAATGTTTATCATTGTTGATCTAATGACGCCACATTTATCATTTCCGCTGTTTTAACCTATAGTGCCTATTTACCCTATTATAAATTAATATCAAATTAAAAAGTAAATCTGCTTCACGCTGTATTCCGCACACATCCGAGTAGGCAGAGGGAATCTAGTGTTAAAACACTTCCTCATCTTTCGCCGAATTCTGTAGGCAATGCGTGTTGAATCGTGGAAATCAAAGCCTCGACACCAGAGCAGAAGAAATAGAAATATGAATTTAAATAGATATTTCATTTCCTCGAATCTTTCATCATCTAAGGCCTGGTCCAGAATATGTATACTGTTCCTTCTATATCTGACTTTTTCTTCCAATTTATGAAGCCTTGGTCTTCGTCTTCTTGGTCTCGGTTCAACTTCTTAAAACCATCTGATGTTGCGCTGATTAGGTTTTCTCGTCCAATATCTACAGTCCAATATCATAGAACTTGAGAGGTGTTTAGTTGTGATTAAATATAAAAATCAAATCAAATCAGCTTCACGCTGTTTCCCGCATACAGCAAGGTAGGCAGAGGGAACCTAGTGTTAAGACACTCCGTTCCCCCCTTCCCCACTTCCGCCGAATTCTGGATTCACACATTTCTTCGCTCTGGTGTCGAGGCAAAGCGCGGCGTTGAGTTCTGCCACTCATACACATAATGCCTCCAGAATTCGGCAGAAAGTGGGAGTGTCTTAGCACCAGGTTCCTTCAGCCTATCCTGCTATGTGCTGGAAACAGCGTGAAGTGTTTTTTTTTCCGAAGAGGACTAAAGTCTTTATCTTACCAAATTTGCTTGGATTTTTATTTTTCATATTTTACTATATACTTTTATCATAGATACAAAAATGCTATGGAATCGTTCTAAAAACCGTAACAGATTATTAAATAATTTATCTTGATGTATAATTGAATGGAGAATTTTGATGGCAAAATTACATTCTTAATGAAGTATTGCATTAAGATAAAGATTATTTGGTTTTTTAACATTTATATAGGAGTTGAGTTCGAGTTCTGGAGGCACTAAGCACGCTATGCCTCCAGAATTCGACGGAAACAAGAGAACGGAAGTGTCTTAACGCTAGGTTCTCAGGTTCCCTCTGCCTATCCTGCAGCTATGTACAGGGACAAAAAAGTTATATAATCGTTAGGGTATTCGATCGAGAATCAGGTTTTTTTTATCCACCCACTCTGGTAAGAAAAACACGCCGCGTTGAGTTCCCCTTCAATATGTTACCCTCGCGTTTTAATTTTTTATCTACACCGATTGACGGGAAAATGCTGAAGCTTAAAAAATAACAAACACGTAATATCACGTAAACTATAATACACCTGACTAGCCGCTACACCTATCCTTGCTGACTGAACTTCCTCTTGTACGGCAAATACTTATTTAATTAGTCCATCCTGAGTCTCCCAACTAGTAACTTTTCATTTGACGGCAAAGAGAAGGTACTTTTAGTTGAAAACGAAGTCAAGTTTCCTTCTTACGATGAGAAGCAAGGATACATATGTGGCGACGATTGCGGCTTCGAATCCCGTTTGGGGGAATAAATTATTTAATATATTAATTTCTTCGCTCTGGTAATAACACGGCGTTAAGCCATCCAGCTTTGTGAGAGTCTTTGGGAGAACGGAGTGTCTTGGCACTAGGTTCTCCAGGTATAAAACGTAACGATAAATGTTCGTACAAGGTACATTCTTATATCTATACTTCTATATAAATATTATAAAGCAGAAGTGAGAAGAGTGTGTTTAGTTGAACGCGCTAATCTCAGGAACTATAGAATTCAATTGAAAAAATATTTAGTTATAGGATAGTCCATTATTCGAAGAAGGCTATGGACGTTTGTTAAATGCTTAATTAATATAAGTGGGTAACGGAGTATCTTAACACTGTGTGCAGGTTACAGCGTGAAGCTGATTTATTTGATTTTATTAAATATATAAAACAATTTGATTCAAAATATTACTAAGAACAACAATAAAGACATGGAATGTCATCATTATATCTATTAGATTATGAAGTTGTTAACGATTCAACAACATATTATTTATTTATATACTTATATGTACATTTAACGGTATTCGATTATTATAGTTTCCATTTATAACTGTTTATTGTAGTTTTCCTTTTGAACTGGTATATTTATATTTTCTTAGTATCCCGCAGCAGGGTAAGCAGGGATCTTTAAACCTAGTGCTAAGATAGTCCGTCCCAGCTAAAGCACTTTCGTTCCCCACTTCCCCACTTGGAGGATTCATTGCGTGTTGAGTGGAACTCAACGCCGCGCTTTACCTCTTTAATAGAGCGAGAAAGGAAAATATAAAAAATTTAATTGCCTCGAACGGGAATCGAACCCACAACCCCACGACTGGCCTCGAATTTTAATATATCATATACTTTTATATAGATTTCATTAGCTACTAGTATACAAGCACGAGTTTTTTTCGTATTTCCATGAAAATTTACTTTTTTTGACGTCTTTGGTCTTCATGTCAAAAAAAGACTTGACGTAAACAATCACGACTCCATATCTAAAATGAGAGGAATGATTCCGTTTCCGGAAGTGTATTTACATTAGGTTCCCAGTTTCCTTTCGCCTATCCTAAACTATAAAAAAAATATCTCCATTATACGCCATTTTCTTAACATCTATTCATTATTAACCTCGCAATCAACATAATAACTGGTTAAATATCTGTAACCGCATCTACCGTGTTACAATGGAAAAGGTCATTTAAACCGCAATCTGTTTTTTTTGTGATGGAAATTGTTTGTTTGTAATAACTATTAATATATAAGGGAATTGACCTTTAGGGTTCCGTACCTCAAAAGGTAAAAAAGGAACCTTTATAGGATCTCTTTGTTGTCCGTCTCTCCTTCTGTCAAGACCATTTATCTCAAGATTGCGTAGATGTATAAAGATGAAATTAATCTAATGTTATAAAACGGAAGCGGTTAACATCTAACGCCTCAAAAATTTGGCGGAAAGTGAGGGACGGATATGTTTTAATGGGAACGGAGTGTTTTAGGTTCCCAGGTTCCTTTCTTTCTTTGCTATAAATCAAATCAAATCAAATCAAAAATACTTTATTGCACAAATATACGTAACGATAAATAAAAATTATAGTACTTTAACATAATTACAGTACTTTAAAATGTATATTCTGTTTAAAAAAATAGATCGTTCAGTAGTTAGTGGTACTTATTTTGTTCCTTTTAATATAAATCTGGTTCTTATAAGGAAAATACTATAAACATTTTAAAAATTCTTCTGCACAACGTAACAAAACACATGCATTCCTTCTCATTTCATTCTTATCCTTTACAGTTTGCTTATGATCTAGAAAATGTAGTACAAAAAACCACTAACGTAGAATTCACTATCTCTCTCTCTCTTTAAGAAAATTAAGAAGGAATAAATTGAAAAACAGCTTATTAAGTCATGATTAAATATTATTTATTATTATTTTAATTTCTTCGCTCTGGCACTAAAGCCTAAGGCACTAAAGCCTGGCGTTGAATTCTGTCACTCAACCCGCAATGCCTCCAGAATTCGGCAGAAAGCGAGGAATGGAGTGTCTTAACACTAGGTTCCCTCTGCCTACCCTGATGTGTGCGGGATACAGCGACGACTTTCTACCAAATTGTGGACAAATTGTCTGTTGAGTGGTTGTATTGTGTTTCTTTTTCTTATTTTTGCCAGTTTTAGTTTTTATAATACTGTACTTTTCTGTTATATTTCAATTGCCATCATTTATGACAAAAAAAATCTAAAACACATCCTTTTTCTACAGATTGGAGCATTAATTCTAGTCATAGCCCTGTTCGCGCCCACACATGAACAGAGTACACCACTATCGCCATGCCCCAACGTCTTCATGTACGAGCCGTCGGGCAACGAGCCAGGCCGGTGGTACGGGGTGGTCAACCTATCAACAGACAGCACTTTACATTCGTTGTGGCTTAACGTAGTGTTAGATAGCAAAGCTGATATTTTGGGGGTAAGATTTTATTTAACTTTATATTTAAACTTGATAACTTTTTCAGTATATTCAACAAAAATAATAATTTTTAAAGCTAGTTGCTAGTTGTATTTTATGAGGTGAGGTATTTCCTTACAGAACTGGGTTGGTGACGTAACAACTACAGATAATATCGATTTCAAAATAGAAAACACAAAGATGAAAATTCATCCAGGTCCAGCAGTGGCTGTCAGATTTTTCGTGCAATACAATCAATTAAACAAAGCTCCTCGACTACAAGCGATCAGGCTGAATGGAAGAGAAATATGTAATGCAAACTCTCCGCAACCAGCGCTTGGTGTAGATAGTATTAGACCGGACCCTACTTCGATCAGACCTAGACCTGAAACAAGACCTGAAAGCAGACCTGAGAGGCCTATAGATAGGCCCGTAGAGAGACCTATCGACAGACCTGTGGAGACTAGACCAATCGAGAGTAGACCTATCGAAAGACCAGACAAAAGAACAACACCAAGACCCTCCATTAGGCCAGAAGATAGACCGGAAACAAAACCTGTATATGGTAGACCATCGGGGGATGGACCCGTGTATGTACCTACTCCTAACCCACCAATAGAACAGAGCAATGTTAACCCATACAGCATGTAAGTGTAGCACAAGGTTCACCTAACATTTATTATCCTAATAATGAGCTTACCATTTTCTTTTATTATATTTATCTTCGCTAACTTCAAAAATGAGGTAATCTAGAAGAGCACAGTACCTTAACACTTTGCTCTCCTAAGCTAAATATTTATCTAAATAAACATATTAATTGCCACTTTTTTTATCTTTCAAAATCACTTTCAATTATTTTAAACTTCACACAATATAAAATCGTAGATAGCAAATATTTAAGCCAAACAGCTTTAAAATACAAATTGCATGGAACTTCAATTATTTTACCGACTTTCAAGCAAATATGGCATCTAAGTAGCTAACATTCATCGCGCTCGTTAACAGCGGTGGTGGCCAGGTACCAGTACAAAGTGTGACGGAGAGAAGACCATATCAGGTGACTACAGCACACTACCGACCGTCGACACCTGATGATGATTTAGATGATAGGTACGTAAGTGAACTTCAGTGGTTGTTTGTAAGGTAACAGGTTCCAGGATTCCTAAAAGGTGATGGTTGGTGACACGTCGTTTAATCCTGTATTTTAAAATAAATAAAATATGAGGTTATGCCTATTTGCTGGTCAGCGTCATTTAGAAAATGTTAGAGGAGATTAACTTATGTACATAGAAATGTTTGTTAATTAGTATATCTTTAATTAAATTGTAGAAATATGGACAAAACTCATTTTTATTAAAGTAAAAAGCTTTCTTAAAATGGATTGGGTGTGCTTCGAACAAGTCCAGTGCCCTCAGAATATGACTAACTAACCATGCTTAATTTTAAAACTAACAGTTCTCGACTTAACCATTTCATTATAGTAATAGTCATTTTAGGTTGTTGAGGAGTCGCTAATTGCATGGGTGGGTTTGGTGGGTGGTGACATGTTGAATCCCTATAAAAGGGAAAAATGGGAAATAAAAATGCGGTAATGCATCTGAATTCTTTAACCCTTTAAGAGAAACCCTTTATGAGAAATTTTAATTAAAAAATAAGAATATATGTGCATTCATTTAATTTTAAACTAAACTAATTTACCTGGATTAGTTGCGTATATTTTAGTATTCGATAATAAATTTTAGAAAATCCGACATTTTGTATACTTTTCAGTAATCCGTGGTATCTGGTAAAATCTACCTACCTTTCATCTACACACATTATCTTTATATAGATAAATCTCTTCCTTTTTTCTTTCCTGAGTAACTGACCGACAGCACACAGATGAAACTACTTAGAAAGTTGAAATTTGGCATGTAGGTATATTAGGAAGTATTGGGGATCACTAAGTGGGGACAGGACGAAATTGTCCCGGGACAGGGAGAAAACGGGGTTTTAGAATGAAAAACATAAAAATATTTCATTTCAAACATTATAATTTTCACAGTAACGCGGACCCATCGGAATATTTCACTGGAGGACAACTGATAGTGACTCCAGAAACCGCTGGCGAGATATTTGGAGGCAAATCAAAAAATGTAAGTAATATCATCATTTAGAAGTAACATTATCACAGTGACAATAAAAATGAAAATGCTCAGATTAATTGGAAATGTGGAGAAAATTAATTATGAATGAATTATAAAAGTTTTACGAAGCAAGATTTAGTGGAGAGGAGAGACAATATAATATCGTTGATATTAGAAGGTCATGAGGACTACTCAGAGGGTATGTAAGAAGAGGTCGATGACACTAGCTGATGTGGAAGAGATATGTAAAGACTGCAGCCGTAGACGCTCTGTTCTTTCTGGCCACCCAGTTAAGGAGCCATAAGACAGAATTTCCCGAAATTCCTATTTTCCTCCCGTTTTTTTGGAATCTGGGAACCTAGTGTTAAGACACTGAGTTCCCATTAAGACATTTCTGTTCCAAAAAATTCTGGCGTTCCTACGTAAACGCTTAAAAAATAAAATTCCCATTCTTAAAACTAAATCGGCTTAATTAAACACGACACCGTTTGAGGTAAATCCCCGTATACCTACGACATCGACATTCAATTCAATAAAAAAAATCTTGATCCTCTACGCGTAATAACCGGAATGAATTAATGACTTCGCAAGAAACAGGTTTTATTTTATTTTTATTTTTATTTTCGTATATTAATAAACAAATATGCTGTTAATTCAAAATTAAAATATATTACTTAATATTATAATAAATACAATGAAATTTATTATAACATGGCCGTCGTGGCACAGCGGCACAAGGGTGTGACTGTAACGCGACGGTTGCGGGTTCGATCCCCACTCGAGGAAATTAAATATTTAATATTCTCACATCTTCCCTCTGGCATCGAGGCAAACGTGGAGTTCAACACGTAATGCCTCCTGAATTCGGCGGAGAATGAGGAACGGAGTGTCTTAACACTAAGCGTCCTCTGCCTACTCTTCTACATGTGGAATACAGAGTAAAGCTGAAAAAAGTCTTAGTTGTATATTATTATCGAAAATTTAAAACAAAGAAAAGAGAAATATAATTTCATCCATCAAGATGAGAGAAGATGGGCCGTGGGCCTTATGTGCATAGAACCAGTTCTATGCTTTGAGTAACTAGAGAAGTCCTCAAATTAAAAAAAAACCCGCAAACTTAATTTAGAATCATTAAAGTATAATTACGGAATAACCTTAGTTAATGACGTACTAAATACATTAATATACGGTTTTACGTAATATTCAAATTAACACAAAATAAACAGAGAACCATAAAGACTATTAGCGCTCGCGGCTTCGCCCGCTTGAACTATACAATTATTTATTTACTAATCTGAAATCTCTCGTATCTTTTGCTTGATTTTTTTCTGTGTTCCATAAGACCTTAGATCTGAATATTTAACATCAATTCCAGATTAATATATCCACGCCAACGGAAGAGAGAGAAAAGAGTTTCGTCTCTACCTTTATCTAACTAAAATCTCTCTGTCTATTTTATAAGGAAGTTAAAAGCAATATAAATATTAAATTGAATTTATTACTTAGTTGTTTGTTCTAAAGTAAATTTAAGGTCAACGAGGGTCAGAATTCGAACATTGACCCTACAAGTATAACATCTCGAGAGCATTATTGGTACAATTTGTAACTCAAGTTATTTTTATAATAGGGATTTGTACCAGTATTTTAGTGGGTTCAAGATAGAGAAGGTATCGCAGAATATTAAAACACTCCGTATTTGCCAGAGCATGCCATTGGATGAAAATAATTCAAATATAATCAAGGCCATACTTTATTTAATTTATTGTAACACTATCTATATATATATAAAAGTACTTGTCCTCACTGACTGAGGTAAGACGCACGCACAGCCGTAACCGCTGTGCGTAGAAACGTTAAATTTGGACAAAAGTTTACTTTCGTAATCTGGATATCCATTAAGAAGGGATTTTGAAAAATGTTAACCCTAAAGGGGTGAAATAGGGGTTCAAAGTTTGTATGGAAAAAAATGTAAATCGGCACCGATTTTCATAAAATTTGAAATTTAGATTTTTAAAAGTATTTAATTGAACACGTATATCATCGTTTTCTAGAATTCTCCCCCTAAGGGTGCAAATAAGGGGTTGAAAGTTTGTATAGGTTTTTTTTAAATCGTCACCAATTTTTATAAAATTTGAAATTCAGACTCTTAAACATATATAATTAAACACATATTTCATGGTTTTCTAGAATTCACCCCCTAAGGGTGCAAATAAGGGGTTGAAAGTTTGTATGGGAAAATTCTTAAATCGCAACCGATTTTTATAAAATTTGAGATTTAGACTCTTAAAAATATTTCATTGAACACATGTTTCATGGGTTATTAGAATTCACCCTTAAATACGCAAGCGAAGCTGCGCGCGTCCGCTAGTCTGTCTATATTTATCCAAGTTTTCTTGATTTCAGGATCAATGTGGTAGAGTGTTGAGGAATAATCCCAACCCACTGGTGGTAAACGGTAAACCCACTTTGGAAGGACAGTGGCCGTGGCAAATAGCGCTTTACCAAACTCAGGTATTTTTTTTAATTGTACTTCAACTTTATACCTAAAACTAAAATAAACTTCATGCTGTATCCTGCATATAGCAGGGTAATAAGAGTAGACGTAGTGTTAAGAGGAGTGAGAGGAGGAGGGTTGTTTGGTCTCCCCACTCAGTACGCCGAAGCAAAAGAGGATCTTTTATCTTTTCTTTAAGTCATTAAAAGCTTTTAGGTACTTGTCAATTTCCAAAATGTGACGAAAAATTGTGACGGTGACATTGAATATAAAAATTGACGAAATAATGGCAACTTGTCAAGTTTGCTGCCAAGGCTATTGCGGTGTTTAGTTCCACCACTCAACACACAATACCTCCAGAATACGGCGGAAAGTAGGGAGCGGAGTACGTGCTTAGCACTATACTCCCTCTGCCTACCCTGCTACATGGTTGATACAGCGTGAAACAGCGTGAAACAGCGTGAAACAGCGTGAAACAACTAATGAGTTTAAAATAAAATATAGGTACAATGTATTTAACAATAATATATGACAAATAATTATATTTACTTTACACAAATACATATCACATAGTTCTAATTTAATGTTTACGCTAGCATTATTATCTTCTAACAATAATTAACCTTTAATTATTACTAGTCTATTTTAGATAAACATAATTAAGTTGTAGGATGGGACCAGTCGGGGCGAAAAGGTACGAGCGACAGCTTGTGGGTTCGATTCTCACTCGAGTAAATGAAATATCAACTATTTAAATTGTGCATGTGCTCCTTATTTGTTTAAATATTTCTATATAAAAATGTGGGTATTCTTGCACAGACAGTGGACAGCAAATACATATGCGGCGGTACGCTCGTCACGCACAAGCACGTCATCACGGCAGCACATTGCGTGACAAGGAAGGGTTCCAGCCGGGCTGTCAATAAGAACACCTTGACCATATACCTGGGGAAGCACAACTTGAGGACTTCTGTTGAGGGAGTGGAGATAAGGCTGGTGGGTACAGTACCCACCCATTTACTTTTGAATTTAACTTTTGATAGAACTATTGGAATGGATATCCTTCTAGAGTAGAAGACTTTGCAATATATATCGTTTCATTTGAACTTTTTTGCTTTAGTAAGAAGACAAAGAGTAGCGATGAGTTAGTCTCGAAATTGGGCGGTGCTTGGGGAACACAAGCGGGATCCTACAGGTAGCAGGTTAGGCAGAGGGAACCTAGTGTTGAGGCACACCGTTCCCCAATCACCGCCCAATATTTATTGCGTTGTATATTTATTACATAACTAGTGGACCCGGACGCGGCTACGCCTGCTTGAACTATAAGAATATTTATTAAATATTATATATTTCTTTTTATAAGGATGAATATCAAAATATAAGTTCATTTTAGGTGACGTTTTCTTAAAACAACAAAGAAACTTTGCAAACCGGTGCTTAGCAACGACGGTTGTTATTAACATGGCAGAATAAATTGCATGTCAAATTAGAAAGTATTTTAATTTATTAGTACATATGTGTAATGTAATGTTATATAGCCTATAGCACCTCTGAAGAATGCAGCTTTCATACAAAACAAAGACATAGTAAATCGGACCAGTAGATCCAGAGATCTTAGCGTTCAAACAAACAAACAAACAAACAAACTCTTCCTCTTTATTATATTAAGTATAGATATTAATATTTGATCATAAGTACCTACCTAACCACCGTAGTTCATTATAAAATTCATAAAATAACTAAAATTCTCATAAACAGGTAGCAGAAATAATAGTGCATCCGCAGTACAACGCTTCCTCATTCAGCCGAGACGCCAGCATACTGAAGATGAGGAAGTCCGTCGAGTACACGGAGTTCATCCGCGCCGCCTGCCTCTGGCCAGAGAACCAGATTGATTTGACTAATGTCATTGGGAAGAAGGGTTCGGTAGGTTTTCTTTATTATCTTTAAGATTTTTTTATGATGTTATACGTGAGAATTTAGGCGTGAAAAGAGAACTTCTAAAATCAATTCATTCTTCATTTTCTATTAATCTTGAAAATTTTATTGTTTTGTTGTTCATTGTTTTTGTACAAACGATCACCATAATATAACCAGCTAGCAGTACTTAACTATAACTTTTTCGTAGGGTAAAACGAATATTTTGAGTTGTGGGTAGTAGAATTCAATAAATAAGTCGCTCTTTCTTTCATTTCTCATCTACTTACAGACACTACGTACCTACTGGTTAGAGAAGCCCAACATCTTATTTTTTTCTACCAATACGGAGAAAACTTCCGTATGCTATACTATTCCGTATGCTATATATAAATTAATATACCCCGAACCAAATTGGATCCCGCTACCGTCACATTCGTAGAGACGACCTCTAACTGCGTAATAATTGCATTTCGATATTAAAAATCTGAAAATGGCATACCTATACTTAGATAAAACTAAAATTTACTTCAATGCTATAAATATTGTTTCAGATTAAAACATTTATTATTCAACAAGCAAATACAAATAACTGAATAATTAACAAATTGAACAATAACGCTGTAATGGTCTAACTGTGATTGTATCTATAGCAACTGCTGGGGCAAAGTGGCCTAACTAAATACCTTGTAACCTGTCTGTAAAAGCGGTTGTGGGTTCGATTCCCACTCAAGGCTAAGAATTATTGTTTTCTCATTCTGGTTACAAAGCGCGGCGTTGAATTCTGTCACTGGGTCTCGAAAATTGGGCGGCGCATGGAGAACTCAGTGTTCTAACACTAAATTTCCTCTGCCTATCCTGCTATGAGAAGTCACAAAATATAATAAAAAAGTGAATGTTTTTAATAGTTTCATAATATATTTTACGAACTAAAAGGAAAAACAAAGACAAAAAAAGGGAAAATCTAAGTTGGTTCCATTTTGCGCTAGGCCCATGATATCTGCAATATTGACGCAATATACAAAGTAAACAAGTATTTATAGCTTAACATAACAGTAGTTAAAACTCACAATCAATGGCTAACTAGTGGATAAAGCGAATTAGAAAATTCTAATAAAATTTATATACCTAACTGTAGTTGATTCAACTTCTGTGTAATATGTTATTTTTTTAAGCTTTCATATCCCATTTCATATGCATATGGCAAGGTAAATAGAGAGAAGCCAGTGTTAAAACTCTCCGTTCCTGTTCACCCTGTTTTTGAGATATTGAGTGTTGAGTGACGCAACTCAAAGTTTTTGTTAAAAAATAACGTATATACCTATTATTATTTCTCTCTCCTCTCATTACCAGGTAGTAGGTTGGGGTTTCGACGAGACTGGCGTGGCGACTGAGGAGCTCACATTGGTGGAAATGCCCATAGTCGACACCGAGACCTGCATACGTTCGTACAGCGAGTTCTTCGTTAAATTCACTTCGGAGTATACGTACTGTGCTGGATACAGAGACGGTTGGTAATTTTTTTGTTTTTTAATAGTTCTGGTTTGAAAGCTTCTTTCTTTTCTCTCTGTTCTTGAAGACCTGTTATCATCTTATATTATTATATAATAAACGCATTTTATTAAGTATGATAAGTAAATGTAGAACTTTGAGGGTATTTTAACTGAAATAAGTATAATTTTCATAACGTATAAAATATATAAATAAAGGAAAATAATAATAGAAGTTAACGGAATTTATGGAATTTCAAACAAACCTTATTGGTTTACCGAATCTCCAATCCACAATTTGAATATAGCATTTTTTAATGTTCATATTTTGTATGAAATTTAGCATGATGTACACTTATAAAAAAAAATCTGTTAAATTCAAAAGTATCCAGTACATTTCACGCTATCACGCTTAAGGCTTTTTTGACAAATCTATAATTAGATTTTCCAAAAAATAACAATATTACTATATTTTATAATTAATATAAACAAATATAACTAACCCTTATTTTTATAAATAAAACAAATCTATTTAGTATATTGAAGCAATGCCAGTAATAAAAAAAACAAATTATATTTCACATTTTCATTTCACTGCATATTTATTCCAGGACGACCCGACGACCAAACTGGCATTAAAAAAAGTATGTTTCCCATAAACTTACTATCGCTTACTTATGGGGAAAACTTGCTGCTTACTTTTTACTTCAAAATAACTCTCTCAAATTCTACTAGTCTTAACTTTCTGCATCGTTCGCATGATAATTTCTACTGATTAACTTAAAAAATAAAGCTCTCACTAATAATAATTAAGTACAATGGCTTCAAAAAGTTTAATATGTGTTTCTTCACTCTCTCTCTCCTCTCTGAAAAGAAAATTTCTTCTGTGTCAAAATATATTTTAAATTGTGCTGCAATTTAACCAATAAATGCAAAATCATGTAAAAACAAAGGATTTTTTCTAGATTTTTCGAATACCATTTGAACACCGACTCCAGTTTAACTTCTTTGTATATAATACCTGCATATTGCTACGAAATGCAAAACATTTAACATTAAAAACTCTCGTCACTTTTATGTAAAAAAAACGTTTTCTTATGTTTCTTTTATTCCTCAGGTACATCAGTCTGCAATGGCGACAGCGGCGGCGGTATGGTGTTCAATATGGGTGAAATATGGTATTTGAGAGGGCTCGTCTCTCTCTCTGTCGCGAGACAGAACGAATATAGATGTGACCCAACTCACTATGTAGTGTTCACTGACCTCGCCAAATTCTTGACTTGGATCAAACAAAATGTTAATAACTTTTAATTTGTTATAAATAATTAGGTTTTAATATACTTACTATCAAAAAAACCGTTGAATCGGCCATTTTGTTGAAAAAATAGTGAACCTATGGCGGTATCGATTTTATCCGTCCAATTTGTATGAAATTATAAAGAAACTGTAAATTTTTATGTTTTTTTATTATACGAATCTGAAATATTTAGACTGATTTGTAAATAGTGCCGTATCACATAATAATTTAATATAATAAAAATAAATTTACTCAAAATAATAAAAAAAAAAAAATTATTAATACTTATGTGATGCGGCAGTATAAATAAGTTATAAGACAATAAAAAATCACTAGAATATTATAATTTTTTAATAAAAAAAACAAAGTTTTTCTGTTTTCCTATATATTACAAACGAACTTATACAACAAAAAGAAAGAAAACTTTTATACAGGACATATAATGAACGTAGTTAAGTAGATAAGTAAATTCTTCACTTTTCGAAATAAATAATTTACTTAAAGTGTTTTCACTTCAAAAGCAATTTCAACTAAAGATAAATATGCTTCTAGTTGTCATAACTTATAACTGTTGTAGATACAATCGCAATTTAGATTCTATTATTGGCGTAGGAAAAGGAGAAATGAATATGAATAAATTAATATTTTTTTTAATCCGTGCCCACCCCAGAATATATCTCGTGGTACGCCCACGAATCCCATATATCTGTATGGTCGACGAGTCAAGGCCGCAATGAAGTTCATCTTTATGCTTTTTGGAGCATTGTGCATCAAATGTAAGAAAACTCCTAAAATCTAATCTGCGCATCAATCTACAACTAACTATCATACGCGACCAAGACATGACTGTCTTGTCACGTATATTGTAGTTTCACGCTGTTCCCACACATAGCAGGATAGACAGAAGGAACCTGGGAACCCAGTATTAAAACACTCCGTTCCCATTAAGACCCTTGTTTCCCTACTTTCTGCCGAATTCTGGAAAATGTAAAATATACGACCGATATTATACGACCAAAGTTGTCCTCTGACGACTTTGGTCTACCTATCCATACCTATATTATAAATTCGAAAGTAACTCTGTCTGTCTGTCTGTCTGTCTGTCTGTCTTTTACGCAATCAGGGCCAAATCGCTAATTTAATTGTGATAAAATACTCATATAGATATACTTGAGGGTCTCGGGATGAACATAGGATACTTTTTTTTCTCATATTTGTAATATTTTCGATATATATCAATATATTAAAATACTTATTAATTTGACATGCAATTTATTCCGCCATGTTTATAACAACCGCCGTTGCTAAGCAACGATTTGCAAAGTTTGATGTTAGAAAACGTCACCCAAAATGAGCTTGCTTAACGCATCTCTCTATTGAAACTGAAATAATTTCATAAATATATTTAATAAATATTCGTATAGTTCAAGCGG